>JAUMHN010069233.1:0-26652 GCA_032360265.1 Heliamphora ciliata
GTTTTGAGTATGAATGATATGAGATGTTGTTGTATGTTGTTATCTTTGAGTTTGATGATCTCTAAGTGTGCTGGAGCTTTGATAGTAAAATTAAAATCATATTCACGCAAAGAAATGGAACAAAAACTTGACATGACATAAGTAGAAGACCTAAACCCTAAGAGGCTTGATTTTTGAGGACTTTGATGTTTCTGCCCTGAACTTTGAAACACCATAACTTAGTGTCGAAAATTGATCTATGCATGATTTTTATGTACAGAGTTATCTTTTTGTGTTATCTATCATCCAAAGTTGGTTTCAACTCATTTTCATTACCAGAACTCAAGATATTGCAATTTTACCAAAGTGTGACATTTTCTGACCAGTCAACACTTCCGGTTTGGAAACTTTAGTTTAGAGTATGATACGAACTTGGTTCAAAACATGAAAGTTGTAGATAACATGTATACCTAATAATCCACTCAAAATGAGAACAAAATATTGAGGTTTGAAAGGTCAAAACCTCTCTGAAAGTTTTTGTTGATTTTCAGCCCTCGTGGAACATTCTGTCACATATTTTTATATAACTAAAAACACCAATTTTTAATGATCTATTACAAAAGTGGTCAACATGAACTTTGTAGCTAATAAATTCAAGTATATTTTACCCAAAAATAAGATCTTAAATTCTTGAGATGATACCCCAAAACCGTTTCAAACCCTGTGTCCAAAACCGGCTCTGTTGAGTTTTGGTGGCTGACAGAACCTACTTTTTAAAATGGCCAAAAAGTCTAACTTGTTTCAAACAACTACCCTTTGCTATAAAGATAAAATTTGTAGGGAACATGTTAAACTAGAACATACAAATAAATGGGCTCATTTGGACTTCATTTGATACCCCAAAACCGAGAGAAACAGAAGCATAATTTTGGGTACAATCTGGAGAAAGTGCTGAACCATTTTTGCTTAGGATAAAATGTTCACCAATTTGTCTTAGAATTTGGCCTTGGTGTTAAACATGAGAGTTGTAAAAAATATTTCTATTTAAATAGTGTATAAAAATCATAACTTAATTCCAAATCTAGATATCCCAAAACTTTGTTGGCTCTTTTAATTTAATACTCGACTTTTGACTTTAAAATTTGTTAAGTGTGTGATTGAGTACCTTCGCCATGAGACCCGAGTTTTTGTATGATGATTGAATTGAATTAGTTGATTGGTATTTTAAGTGAATGTCTGACAATTTAGAACTCATGCTATCATGTTTGCATCATATCTTGAGAATTGTGCCTTATACTTTGTAAATTATACCATGAATCTTGCCATAATAATTGATGACATACTATAGAAAGTTGTATTTGAGATCCATACCATACATCATGAACATTGTCATTTGCATCCTGGTATGTTGGAGTCCATTTTTGCAAACCGTTGTTGGGATTGGCTGTGTTGAGATTGTTCTTCTTGGTTCTAAATCTAGAGCGTTCTTGGTTGCCATTTTTGTAAATATTTTGGGATATATTCCCCTTGTACACCCTGGGTACGTCCCCGGTGTTTGAAATGGTTTATCATGAATACTATTAGGTACCATGGGTTCGTCACTAGCACTTTGGTTTTGATGTCTCATTGATTCCGCATTCCTTGAGTTATGATACGGGCAAATTGGGTAATTCCGAGAGAGCCTAATTCGGCGGATCTAATCCCACTATGGTGGTAATTCAGAGAGAGCTCAATTATGATGGACCTAAACCCCATTTTCATGATGTTTTGAAGGGTAATTCGAAGATAACCAAATTCGGTTGACCTAATCCCATCGGGTAATTCAGAGATAACCTAAATCGGTTGACCCAATCCCATCGACCTATTCCCATCGGGTAATTCGGAGATAACCTAAATCGGTTGACCTAATCCCATTGGGTAATTCGAAGATAACCTAAATCGGTTGACTTAATCTCATTGGGTAATTCGGAGAAAGCCCAATTATGATTGTCCTAAATCCCTCATTTTGGTACTCTGGTGTTTCCCAGTGTGGAATTCCTAAAAATATTTGGGTGCATGTTGGGTTGGGCATCTGTATTACATATACGCATGATTATTTACTTGTCTGCTATCTAGTGATAAATTTGTCTATCTTCTTGACTATAACTATACTGGGTGTTTTATGGTATGTGTTGTGGTGAATTTTGTACCATGAGATTAATTAGAAGGTTGGAGTATTTTGCTTCTAGGTCTTGACTCATGGCATTCGTGCCACAAGTGATGAGGAGTTTCTGAAGAAAGTCATTCCCGAGGGAGAAGAAGAACTGGAAGAACAAGATGAATTTCAAGAGCACATGGACCCAGCTGAGGCATTATGAGGAATCAAGATCTCTACTTTTGTTTTTATATTTAGTTTATCCCGTGCTTAGCGAAATTTTTGAATTTTCTCGATAAAACTGTAATAATTAAGTACTTTAAATGGTTCAGAACTCCTTTATAATATAATAATTAATGTATATAAATATGAATGAATGGCTAGAATATCCATTTATTTATATTTATGTATGTCCCGACGTGGCCGGAGGACCGGGCGTCATAGTTGGTATCAGAGCTTAGGTTTAGTGAATCTTCAGGCCTTGGGTTATGAGAAATCATGCATTCTGTTGCGTTGGAGCTTTGTAGGATGCGTTGTATTGCTAATAATTATCATTTATACATTATAAAAACTAAAATCTGATGCGTCTAAGTTCTATAGCAAGTCGTGTTAGGACGTTACCGGGATCGGAAGCAGCAAGGAATCTACATGCGAAGGACAGGTATGACCATCAAGATCGAAGATCGGAGATTCGTGCAACAAGTTATCCTATTTTAAGGGGGTAGGCTGGAGTGCGCACTAGAAAAAGTTTTAGATATCACCTCGAGAGACACCGTTAGAACCCCGCAACTTCATCCTTATGAATTCTTTTCTCGTTTACCCCACGGTGTCGATATTTTGAAATTCTTTTGTATGTCCTTCCTTTTTATATCATCAGTCCTCATTGGTACTGTCAAGTGTCGTTCGTCGGTAACCTTTATGCATCCAAATCTTGTTGAGAACCCTATTAGAAATTCAACTCTAGAAAATTCCCTTGTCCTTAACGTTTTCGTGCATCGATAATGACCGGTATTCGCATATTGATTCTCCTCCGATTCGAGTCATCATTCTTGAACTAACTCTTCTCTTGAAGAACTCAATATCAATTCCTTGTTAAGTACCCGTTCTAAACATTTGAAATTGATAAAATCTTTTTCCATCATTTATTTCTCTCGACTTTGAAACCACAGTTTGTTGCAATAATTTTGCGAATTCTTTGTACACTCTTAAAATCTCAACCTGGAAAGTCGACTTGGATGCTTGAATTGAAGTACGTTAGGCCGACATAACTTCAGGGCAAAGTATCTAATTAGGCTGCCCCTTTTGATATCTCCTTTATCATAATCTGATTGTACTAGATTAGTTCTAGGGACACTTATTTACAGTATGGTTCATTGTCCTCTTCTTGTTCCTCCTACATTTGAACCCCAAATGACCAGCCAATTTGTGTCAACGGTAATTGCCTTAACCATGACCATTTAACCTCATCCAACCTATCTTTGAACCTCACCCAACCTATCTTTGAACCACTTGGGTTCCACCTCATGACGTTCTAACCCCGCGCATGTTTTTAACTGTCAACCTTCAAAACCTTGCTCCATAGATCTCTTAGTGACAATGATCATCAATAATATATTACGTCATTAGGCCTTAGCAATTTCATGGGAAACTGAGACGATGTATGAAAATCTCTTAACATCTGTTCAAGCATGAAGCAAATTTCTTCAAGATGTCACGGCTTATAATATCTGTCAACATCCGCGTTTAACAAAGTTTTAAAGATCAAGACTCCCGTTTGTAAGAATGGTTAAGTAAGGGCGTATTCAACTAACTATATCTTTTTAAAGGTCCCGACAAATAGGACTATGCCATCAGCAATTTAAAGTTAGAAACGACAGCTTCACATCAAAGTATTCACAACACCACCATATAGTACAATTCAACCTTCCTCAAACTAGTTTATAGTTTACCCACTCATTTGATAAATCGAGAAGCAAAAGATTCATACTGGTAGTAAGGAAGTGAAAAACAAGAAACATTCTCGATCTCACGTTACCCTTAGTACACTAGCAAAAGAAGTATGTTTATATACATCGATAGTCACGCCAGCCCTCCCACCGAAGTGTTAGAGTCTGAATTTTTGCCAAAGAACGAAGGATCTTGATCACAACAATGAACGTTTGGAGCCTGATGAAGAATTAACCACCAAGTCACAATAGATCACATGACTAGGTAGTTACCACAACCATATCTTATATCACGTTCGTTTTACCCTAGAATAATCAACCGCCTGACAAAACGATCCAGTTATTAGAAAAAACATTCAAACTAAACGTTCTAAGCACATCAAGAACATACGGTAGAGGCTAAGAGAAACGAAGCAACCTTTAAAAAGACTAAAGAGAAAATAGAAGCATATGATTACAGACTTCGTCATCATGATTATCAAGACCACCTCAAAGACCGATAGCTCTTTAGTTAAGAAATTCAAGGATTTGGGTGCCAAGGAGTTAGTGGAAATAGTGAGTCCCATTGATGCTGAAGATTATTTGAAGGCTGAAGTGCGCATTTTACACAAATCAAGTTGTTCACATGGTAGACTCTAAAAGTATCGGTTTGTATTCGTTTGGCGTCTAGGCTGTGTAACTCTTATGGAGTGGTATTCGGTTTCCGTTATGGTATCGATGTGAGTCGTAAGGAAGTTGCTTTCGAAAAATCTTTTGTGATGTGACCCGTTAGAGCAAGCTTGTTTAAATTGGTGAGTAAACGTTGCTGGTATAAGGAAGAAATTTTCTTATGGGAGCGTATGAACTCTATGTATGAGAAGTTGAAGGGTGATATAATTTTGTTATTTTTGGTAAAGTTGTACAGTAGTTTAATGTGAGTACGTAGGAAGAATAAGTGTTTGGATGAGAAGAGTAGAAGCGTAAGTAAGACTATACGAATTCATGGGTATGATTTTTTGTAATTGGCCTTGAGTGTATGGAGTGTCTTGGTAGAATGTGGGTAAGATGAAATAATTAAAATGCGAAAGTGGTTCTTGGTTCGATTGTGTGACAAAAAATGTGTGAAGGGATTGAGTGATGATGATAAGAGACTTTATAATCAGGAGTAAATATTGTTCAGTTAAAGGATTGTAGGGTGGATGGTACATACGTGAAGGAAATATATAACGAGATCGTGATTGGATTCATATGAGGAAACATATACCTGGGGAGCATTTAGTCTGTTTGGTATGTTTAGTCCTAGTGACTCATTAGGTTCAAGTGGTGGTAGCAATCTTGATGGTCGTAAGGCTAGTCTAACATAAAGTGATGTTGTGATTTTGAGTTAATAGTCGTTAGTCGATCGGGAAGTAGTCTTCGATGTATGTTTGAATATAGCAATGAGCTGATTTTCAGTAGAGTGACAGTCTTTCTAGACAGAAGTCGAGAATGTTTGAATCAGTTTTGATGGTAGGCTAGTTTAGAGACATATGATCGATTGTGGAAGTCGAACTCGATGAAATTAGTGTTTTGAAGCCAACGTGTTCTCAATGGTAGACTGGGGTCATGATAACATAAATTGAAAGTGTGGGAGTCAAATATACCTAAGATTGCCTTTAGGACTAGTTACGAGCATTATGAAATTGTGGTGATGCCTTTCGGGTTAATAAATGTACCTACTGTGATTATGGACCTGATGGATCGAGTGTTCAGAAGCTTTCTAGGCCAATTTGTAATTGTGTTGATAAACGATATTCGGTTATATTCTCGGAGTGAAGAGGAACACAGGAAACATTTGAAGATTCTTTGTAGATCCTGAGAAAGCACAAGTTGTAAGTAAAACCTAGATGGTGTGAGTATTAGTTCGACCGAGTGATGTTTTTAGATCATGTTATATCTGGAGAAGAAATTCAAGTGGGCCCAACAGAAGTAGAAGCAACGGTTAATGGGAAGAGGCTAACTGACGCAATAGAGATACGAACTTTTTGGGACTAGTTAGTTATGTGGCATGATCCTTGAAGATTAGGTAGTAATCAGTTTAAGATGTTAGTAGGACAAAACAACCATTACTCTAAGTGATGAACATATAGGCCCGGCTTTATCTACACCCTTAATAATGAACAACTCAAGTAAATAAGGACACAATTTTGGAGAACGAGAAGGACGAGAAGGCACCATGTTGGTAAATCATCCTTAACTTTCCATACGATGAAGTACGGGACGAAATTTCAGGGACGAAATTTGTTTAGGGGGGTAGTTTGTAACGACCCGGTACACACCGTAGTTGTAACATCTTGGTTGATAACAACCAGTGTAAAGACCTTGCCCAAACCCTAAGTGTTAGTGCTGGAGAGTCCACGAGATCATAGAACACAGAAGAAATTCAGAACCCTAACTCGAATCGAAAACCCTAAAAAGGTCCAAAACACAGGCAATAAAACCCTAGCACCCGGAGAATCTCCTAACATTCTAAATGAGGTAAATATCATGAAATAATGAATTAAAAATAAAAAATCCTCATAAATATGATAAAATGAACGTTTTGCCCCTAATACAGCAAAAAGCCTTAAAAATTTAAATTTTGACATATGGATGCCCTAAATCAAGGATTTAAGTACAATTAAGTGGTAAAAGACAAAATAACATCAAAAATAACAAAAATACCCCTTAGTGGCCGACCACCTTGGGAAATGTGCCAAAAAGTGACGTTTTGCTTTCTTTTTAACTTTAAATGATGAGAATTGCATTAAATGAAGCATTACGATGATCCCATACTTGTTGACCAAGTAATATATATAATAATATAGTGTTATAAGTTAACAAAAGTAAACAAATGATTATTGAAATTCATACACAACAAAATAAGTCAAAAAGCCATATATTGCTAAAACGACTTAATTTGACTTAAAAGACTACATTTATTTAATCAATTGCTAT
The DNA here is from genome assembly GCA_032360265.1 of Heliamphora ciliata. Taxonomy (NCBI): domain Eukaryota; kingdom Viridiplantae; phylum Streptophyta; class Magnoliopsida; order Ericales; family Sarraceniaceae; genus Heliamphora; species Heliamphora ciliata. The sequence goes on from JAUMHN010069233.1 coordinate 7,015, forward strand.
GAAAATTATGATAATACATGAAAGTACTATATTTCTCATAAACATACAAAATTAATAAGTCTCAATAGGAAAAGACACCAAAAAGATACATTAAATTAACTTTTAATGCATTTTCTTGCACAATAGGGGCACGAAAATCGAGACAAATCCCTTGACTGATGGGGGATCAGATTTTTGTCCCCCAAACAGCCATATAGCTACTTTTAGCTTTTCAAAATCTGAATTCTAGCCTCCAAGAATTAAATCAAGTTAAATCAATCTCAAATCACATTTAATGAAATGAAGAAAAAGGGACCCCTTTATATACTTTTTGTTTCCTATGCGTTCCCTATCCTTCTCCAATATAAACCAAGCCAAACACTACTCTCTCCCGTTCAAAACTTCGTGCAAGAGAGTGAGGGACCAGACCTTTAATTGTTCTTGAAGTATTCCATCAGTTTGAGGAAGAAGAAAGGGAGGAAAAGGAAGAAACCGAGGAGGTTTTCGAAAGCTAAGTCCAAATCAATCCTCCACCATCCTTTGATCTCTCAAACATGTAAGTAAAACTTCTAAATCTTGTATCTAAGATCCCTCAAAATATCCCTCAACCCATCACTTTAAACACTCTAAAAATCAAGAACCGAAATCGAACCAAAAAGGTGTTGTAGTTGGAAACTTAGGGGTTGTTTTGAGTATGAATGATATGAGATGTTGTTGTATATTGTTATCTTTGAGTTTGATGATCTCTAAGTGTTCTAGAGCCTTGATATTAAAGTTACAATCATATGCATGCAAATAAATTGAACAAAAACTTGACATGACATAAGTAGAAGACCTAAACCCAAAGGGGCTTGATTTTTAAGGACTTTGATGTTTCTACCTTGAATTTTGAAACACCATAACTTAATGTAAAAAATTGAACTAAGCATATTGTTTTTCCGGAGTTATATTTTTGTGTTATCTATCATCCAAAATTGGTTTAAACTCATTTGCATAACCAGAACTCAAGATATTGCAATTTTACCAAAGCGTGACATTTTCTGACCAGTCAACACTACTGGTTTGGAAACCCTAGTTTAAAGTATGATCCGAACTTTGTTCAAAATATGAAAATTGTAGATAACATGTATATCTAACAATCCACCCAAAATGAGAACCAAATATTGAGGTTTGATAGGTCAAAATCCCTCTGAAAGGTTCTATTGATTTTGAGCCCTCATGGAACTTTCTTTCATCTATTTTTATATAGCCCAAAGCACCTAATTTTAATGATCTATTACAAAAGTGGTCTAAATCAACTTTGTAGCTAACATATTTGAGTAGTGTCTGCCCAAAAATCAGACCTTAAAGCCTCGGGAAGATACCCCAACACCATTTTAAACCCTCTGTCCAAAATCGGCTCTGCTGAGTTTTGGTGGCTAACAGAACCTACTTTTTAAAATGGCCAAAAAATCTAACTTGTTTCAAACGACTATCCTTAGTTCTAAACATAAAACTTGTAGGGGATATGTTAAAATAGAACATATAAAAAAAATAGGCTCATTTAGACTTCATTTGATACCCCAAAATCGAGAGTAACAGAAGCATAATTTTGGGTAAAATCTCAAGAAAGTGCCGTTTTTGCTTAGGATAAAATGTTCACCCATTTGTCTTAGGATTTGGCCTTGGCGTTAAACATAAGAGTTGTAGGAAATATTTCTATCTTAATAGTGTATAAAAATTATAACTTGATTTCAAGTCTAGATACCCCAAAACTTTGTCGGCTCTTTTAATTTAATACTCGACTTTTGGCTTTAAAATTTGTTGAGTGTGTGATTGAGTACCTTTGCCATGAGATCCGAGTTTTTGTATGATGATTGAATTGAATTAGTTGATTAGCTTTTTAAGTGAATGTATGATGATTTAAAATTCATGCTATCATGTTTGCATCATATCTTGAGAATTGTGTCTTATGCTTTGTAAATTATACCATGAATCTTGCCAAGATAATTGATGTCAAGTTATAGATAGTTGTATTTGAGATCCATACTATACATCATGAACATTGTCATTTGCATCCTGGCATGCTGGAGTCCATTTGTGCAAACCGTTGTTGGGATTGGCTGTGTTGAGATTGTTCTTCTTGGTTATAAATCTAGAGCGTCCTTGGTTGCCATTTTTATAAATGTTTGGGATATATTCTCCTTATACACCCTGGGTACGTTCCCGGTGTTTGAAATAGTTTATCATGAATACTATTAGGCACCATGGGTTCGTCACTAGCACTTTGGTTTTGATGTCTTCTTGATTCCGCGTTCCTTGAGTTATGATACCGACAAATTGGGTAATTCAGAGGGAGCCTAATTCGGCGGACCTAATCCCACTATGGTGGTAATTCGGAGAGAGCTCAATTATGGCGGACCTAAACCCCATTGTCATGATGTTTTGAAGGGTAATTCGGAGATAACCAAAATCGGTTGACCTAATCCCATCGGGTAATTCGGAGATAACCTAAATCGGTTGACCTAATCCCCATTGGGTCGGAGATAACCTAAATCGATTGGCCTAATCCCATTGGGTAATTCGGAGAGAGCCCAATTATGGTTGCCCTAAACCCCTCATTTTGGTACTCTGGTGTTTCCCGGCGTGGAATTTCTAAAATTATCTGGGTGCATGTTGGGTTGAGCATCTTCATTTCATACACGCATGATTATTTACTTGTCTTCTATCCTGTCATATATTTGTCTGTCTTCTTGACTATAAACTATACTGGGTGTTTTATGGTATGCGTTGCAGTGAATTTTGTGCCGTGAGATTAGTTAGAATGTTGGAGCATTTTGCTTCTAGGCCTTGCCTCATGGCATTCGTGCCACAGGTGAGGAGGAGTTTCTGAAGGAAGTCATCTCCGAGGGAGAAGAAGAACTGGAAGAACAAGGTGAATTTCAAATGCACATGGACCCAGCTGAGGCATTCTGAGGAATCAAGATCTCTACTTTTGTTCTTATATTCAGTTTATCTCGTGCTTAGCAAAATTTTTGAATTTTCTCGATAAAACTATAATAATTAAGTAATTTGAACGGTTCAGAACTACTATATGATGTAATAACTAACGTATGTAAATATAAATGAATGACTAGAATATCTCTTTATTTATATTTATGTATGTCCCGATGTACCCGGAGGACGGAGCGTCACAATAGTAGTAAATAAAACCTTAAAAACAGTCCAAAACAATGAAAAAATCAGAGCAAAAGCAGCGGCAAAATAGGCAACTATAGGCGGCGAAATTCGACGACGGCACCTGGTTATTTCAGGGCTATTTTTTAGGCTTTTCGGGATTATTTTTGAGGTGTTCTTCAAGACAACATGTTGCTGTATATCAGTGCTAAAACCAGGTAGAAACAGGAACCAAAATCATCACGAAAAAAGCCCAAATGGGCGGCGGCACAGGGATGCGGCAGTGCTGTTTTCGGTTGCCATCGAAAGCTATATTTTTTGCTTTTTTGGAACCAGATTTTTACAGAAAAATAATATTTTTTGAGAGCTATTTTCAAAAAAAAAAAAAAAAGCATCGAGAACGGAGTTCGGGAGAGGCAGCAAAAGCCGCCTAAAGTGGCGCCAGTGGCGGCGTCGGTGAGCCTAGCAGTGGTCGTGCTGGTTCGGGGCTATTTTGGCTAGTCTTTTCTAATATGTTTGAAGCTCGGGAGTGCTGTATATGTATAACACTACATATCGAGAAATCCTGATGCAACTTGGATGCCAGAAGCTGATTCAGAAAAAGATTGAAAGATTATAATTTATCTTTGAACAAGAAACTGAAAGTCATCAAAGTTTCTATTTGATTATAAAACTGAGATATGTAGATATCTTGCATTTATATTCTTTTAAACTGCATGGATGATGCATATCTGTTTTATATATTCTTGTTAATTTAATTAATTCAGAAAATTCGATTTTAATTAAAATTTTGTAAAGAAAAATAAAATTAATTTTTTTAATTAAAAGTTTTTTATTAAATAGAAAAACTTTTGATGTTTTATTTTTATAAAATAACACGTTTAAGATAATTTTTTTTATTAAATCGGATATCTTTAAAAAACGTAAAAATTAATTCCAGATTTTTGATTAATTAAATAGAAAAATGTTTAATCTTAATAAATTATTTTTTTCGAAAAATGTGTAACGTAAAAATAAAATATTTAAATGTCTTTAATTACTACTTTAGCTGTAAAGTTAAAGAAAAAATTGTATATTCATTGGTTATTTTGATTGTTACGCATTAAAATACGGAAAGATAGTTTGGCAAACCAAAATCTTTTAAATCGTGTACACAAAAAGATATTTTAAAATCTTTCGAATCGTGTGATTTTTAAAATTAATGAATTTATTTTAATTAACCGAATTTTTATAATTCTCAAAAATATTTTAAAAATCTAAGTGGGAGAGTAAATTTATTTACAGATAAATCTCGCGGTCTCTATCACTTGTTTGTAGGTGATGTAATTAATTCTGCGTGTTAGCAAGAAGACCTTTCTCCCAATCAGACATGATTAATTGTGGTATCGCCTGTACAAAATCTCTTTTAGGGATAATTCTATGTAATTGTTAGTGTGGATCACTTCTTCATCTGAAAGATTCATTGCGAAGCGATTGATTCAGGATTAGGTGATGGTTAACACTTAGTTGTAAATAATAGTATTCTCTCTATCTGAGTCACTGCTATTATTTACTAAACCGAAACTTTGTCAGCTATTTAATTTTACTGGGTAGAATCAGTTGCCTAGATAATAAAATTAATAGACATTGGCCTGTCTGGACAAACGATGGATAATAGACGTCCTCCCATTGAGGCATGCTATTTACAGGGTACCAGGATGCTGGCAATTTTTTTTAAAATGGTAGAGGGAACCAATTTTAAAATAAATTTAAAGTTTTACTCATTATAATTAACGGTTATTTTTTAATTATATGATTCTTAGAATTAAAATGGCTTTTCATCCACTCGCGTTAATACTCAAAGAAAAGAAACTAACAGGACCAAACTATGTAAACTGAAAAAAAAAAATTGAACATTATTTTAACTGCTGAGGACTACAAATTTGTATTAACTGAGATTTATCCACCAGTACCTGATGAGGGGGCGACCGAACACAATACCTGAGCCTATCAGAAGCTGCAGAAAGCTGATCTGATGGCTCGCTGTTACATTTTGGCTTTCATGTCAAATATTTTGCTGCATCAGCATCAATCTATGCCAATGCTTATGACATGATTATGAATCTCAAAAAAATATTTGGAGATCAAAATCGTGCTGCTAGGCAGGTGGCCATGAAGTTTCTTACGAATACAAGCATAGCAGAAGGCACCCCAGTTAGGGATCATGTTCTGAAGATGATCAGTTTTCTGAATGAACTGGAGTTCATAAGAGCTGAAATTGACAAAAAAATTCAGGTCAATATCATACTCAAGTCACTGCCTGATAGCTTTAAGCAGTTCTGCCTGAATTATACCATGAATAAGCTCAACTTTTCATTGGTAGAACTTCTTAAAGAACTTCAAGTAGCTAAATGTGTTCTTAGGAAGCCAGGTTCTGTGCATGTGGCTGAAAAAGGTTATTCCTCTAAGCCAAAAGGTAAGAAGAAAAAAAAGATTCAGAAATAGGGAGGCACAGGTCCAAAAGCAGTTATGGGACCAAAAGCTGATGTGAACAAGCCGAGAGGCTAGTGCTATCACTGTAACTAGTTTGGGAATTAAAAAAAGCAGTGTTTGATTTTTCTCAATAAGTAGAACAAACCAGGTAATTCCTATTCACTAGTAGTTGAAACATGTTTAGCGGTGTTATCTACTGGTACCTGGTGTGTAGATACGGGGGCCACTAAACTTGTCTGTAATTTTTTGTAGGGGTTCCAAGAAATCAGATAGCTCAGTGATGGAAAAATATACCTATATATGGACAATAATACTAGGGTGACAGCAGTTGCACTAACAGATGTCACTCTTAACTTTAGTAGACATAGGATTTTAATTTTGAAAAATTGTTTTTATCTACCTTCAATTATAAGAAACTTAATTTCGATTTCAAATTTAATAGAGGATAAATATTCTATTCATTTTAATGACTATGTGGTTATTAAGAAAAATAAACGTTTTATTTGTTCTAGTACATTGGTGGATGATCTGTATATTATATCTCCTATCTTTCATACACTGCAACTAACTAAATTGAATAAATTTACCATATAAGAGAGTTTTTTTCTTTAATGAACCAAACGTTTCTTTGGCACTTACCATTGGATCATATTAATCTAAAAAGGATAAATAGACTAGTATAATATGGATTTTAGAGTTCATTGAAAGTGGAGGCACTTTCAGTCTATGAATCATGCTTAGAGGGTAACATGACCAACATGCCCTTTTCAGCCAAAGGCTATAGAGGTAAAGAATCGTTGGAACTGGTTCATTTTGATGTGTGTGGTCCTATAACAATTCGGGCTAGAGATGGCTTTGAGTACTTCGCCAGTTTCATTGACGACTGCTCAAGGTATGGATACATTTACCTAATGCACTGTAAGTCTGAATGTTTTGAAAATTCAAAGAATTTAAGGCGGAGGCAGAGAAGCGTCTGGATAAAAGTATCAAATCACTACGATTCGACCTTGTTGTCAGAAGAAATTATGTCTCAGTTGACTACACCGGGCACTCTGCAACATAATGGTGTAGCAGAAAGAAGGAATAGAACTCTTATGGAGATGGTAAGGTCAATGATGAGTTATTCAGGATTACCCGATTCATTTTGGGGACTTGCATTAGAGACAGTGACTTATGTTCTAAACTTGGTACCTTCTAAATCAGTTCCTTTTACTATCACAGAATTGTGAATCGGACGTAAGCTTAATCGGAGACATATTCGGATTTAAGGGTATCCAGCACATATGCTTAAAGGGAACGCGGATAAGTTGGAACCGAGAATAGAAGTCTATTTTTTTGTGGGGTATCCCTAAGGAATGAATGGTGGTCTATTTTATAATCCTAAAAATTAGAAGGTCATTGTTAGTACCAATACCCGATTCTTGGAAGAAGATTATATTATGGATCACCGACCGAAAAGTAAAATTATTCTAGAAGAATTGAGAGAAAATACCAATAGAACAGAAGAGGAACCATCAGTCACTGATATCCTATTGCCTCATCATAGTGGAAGGATTATCGGAACAGGTGCAGATCATGATCAAGGTGCTACCATTAACATGCTTGACTAGCATGTGGGTAATGGTGCACAGGGATCAGATTCTGCATAACGTGTTACTACTAGTACACAGACGTAGGTAGTGCCTCGTCGTAGTGGGAGGGTTGTTCATCAACCCGATTGGTATATGTTCTTGGAAGAGTCTTTTGATAAGATCCCGATAGAACTGGATACCGAACCTTGTAAATATAATGAAGCACTCCAGAACAAAGACGCAGATCTTTGGCAAAAACCTATAAATTTAGAGATGGAATCTATGTATTCTAATCAAGTCAAAAAAATTGTAAAACCACCTGAAGGGATAAAACCCATCGAATGTAAGTAGATCTACAAGAGAAAGAGAGGAGCATACGAGAAGGTTAAAACCTTCAAAGTTAAGCTTGTTGCAAAAGGGTTCACTCAAAAAGAAGAGATCGATTATGAAGAAATCTTTTCGCCGGTAGACATGCTTAAATCTATCCAGATTCTCTTATCCATTTCGACTCTTTTCGATTATGAAATTTCAAAAATAGATGTCAAGACAGCTTTTCTTAATGGAAGTCTTGACGAGTGTATCTATATGATACAACTAGACGGCTTCATAGCGAAGGGCCAGGAGCACATGTTGTGCAAGCTTAAGAGATACATTTATGCACTTAAATGATGTTGGGGTATTATCTTCGGTAAAAGTATGGTTATCTAGGCAGTTCAATATAAAAGATTTGGGAGAAGCCAGTTACATCCTTGGTATTAAGTTTTTACGAGATCGAAAATAAAAGATGTTGGGCTTATCACAAGCAAAATATATCGATGATATCCTTACTCGTTTTAGCATGTAAGTTTCCAAGAAAGGGTTTTTCCCTTTTAGGCATAGAATCACTCTATCCAAAGATCAATGTCCTAATACACCTGATAAAATAGAGAAGATGAATACAGTTTCTTATCTTTCGACAATAGGAAGCCTAATGTATGCTATGCTTTGCACTAAACCTAAAATTTACTTTTTCGTTGGCATGATTTGCAGATATCAGTCTAACCCAGGGTAAGAGTATTGGACTGCAGTAAAAAATATAATCAAGTACCTCAAAAGGATTAGGGATTATATGTTGGTTTACCAAGAAGTTAGTCTAGTACCTTTAGGGTACATAGACTTGGATTTTTAGTCCGACAATAATTTTCGTAAGTCTACCTCAAAATATGTGTTTACCTTAGAAGGTGGAGTTATAAGTTTGAGGAGTATCAAGAAATCCTGCATTGTTGATTCTACCATGGAGACTGAGTACGTGGCAACTTCTGAAGCAACTAAGAAGGCCGTTTGGCTCAAGAACTTCTTGTTGGATCTATATGTGGTGTCTTCAGTTCAGTCGGCTGTTACAGTTTATTATGACAAAAGCGGAGTGGTTGAAAACTTGAAGGAGCCAAGAGTCCACAAGAAAGGAAAGCACATTGAGGGTTAGTATCACCTGATACGAGAAATTGTACAGAGGGATGATGTTACTGTGATCAAGATTGCATCAGAAGACAACCTTTCAGATCATTTTACAAAGAGCCTTCCAGCTAAGACTTTCGATAGTCATATAAAGCGCATGGGAGTCAGATATATGGAAGCATGATTTTGAGTATAAGTGGGAGATTATCAGGGTTGTATACTAAAAATCATAAATTTTATTTTAATAAAATTATTTTTTTATTTTATAAGAATCTTAATTAGCAATGTATGCAATATCATTTCTTTAATATTATGCATAGTTATCCTTTATTATGTACAGTATTTAATCTAGTGTGTAGAGTATAACTTGTACACAGAAAATCAGATGTTATGCATCGGTACGACTGTAACATAGAGTTATGCATCGGTACGACTGTAACATAGAGTTTTAGTAGGCCTATCTTGGTTACAGGAAACAAATAATAGCGTCGTCTATTATTTCGACTCGCTGTGCTTGTACACTTTGTGTGTATTGAACATGATCACATTAGGGTAATTAATTTTATACTGACTATATAAATTAATTCAAACCTCAAGGTTATTATGAGTGTTTATGCTCTTAATCCCTAAATAATTATTATTTACATATATTTAGTATTCGTTATTTTGAGTTATTAGGGAGTGCGATCTTTTATGGGTCTATAGTCCTGGTGAGTTAGATAGCGGTATTAATTATATAGTAAATATTAATTATTGACGGAATCTAAGTCTCAATTGTTCAAGATTGACAATACCTCCTTAAAGAAGCTTATAAGTTTTGACCGGGGCAAACCCTGCAGGTGGATTTGATTATCTAGCAATCAAATAAGTTAAGCGGAAGGGTTTAAGAAATTTTTAAGATGCCGATTAAATTAAATTGTCAGTGATTAAATTTAATTGGAGGGTATCGAAAATCATACCGTGGAGAGATGATTTAAGCATTTAATAATAGGAGCTCAATGCAAATTGGTTTTGAGATTATGGCTAAGAGTGCAGTTACAGTTCTTTAGTGGTGTGAACTGTATTTTAGTATTTTATAAAAATTGCATAAACTACTGTAAGGTTTTCATAATTACAAAAATCACTGAGAGGTATGCATATTTTCAGAAACCGCTAGATGGGTATCTGGGTTACACTAGAAGTCTGTCATAATTATTCCACAAGTCCCTGTTGTAGCCTTATAAATATGCGAGTAGGCTGAACCAGAATAATAAGTTCTCTTTCAAGAGTAAGGTAGTTTAGGTTCTACTGGTTTCAGTTTTCGAAAGATTGTAGCCCACACTACGTTCAGGAATCGCATTGGGAATACAGTAGAAGGTCTGACAAGAGCTTCAGCTTGAGAAATTAAAGTTCGTAGTTGGAGAATCGACCAAAAGGTATTCATCTGAATTAACTGTGGTGACACGAATTTTATTTTTGATTGTTCGACATCAAGAAATTTTTATTTGGAGCATATTTCAGCGATTGCCCATCTAATTTTTATTTTTCGAAAAATCGTTTACAAATCAATGATCTTGGCAGTTTACCTCCAATAATATGTTCATGATTTGTATGCATGTGGGGGCGTTGGGCTCGTTTTATAGATTGAATCCCCTGGTTTGAATGAAATGTCATGACTTTAAAAGTTTGATTCTAGGTTGTGTGGTTGAAAGAGGTTATTTCATTATCAAGTGTATGCTTTACTTCAACATTTTGCATATATAAAACTATGTTCAAGGGATGAGGAAAATGAGTGACTTTTTAACACTTAAAAGACTTTTCAGGATTTTGAACAGCATGCTCTCAGGTCCCTCACCGCTTGAGCAGTGGGGTGTCCGCTCGAGCAGACTCCGCTAGGTGGTGCATTTTTTGAACTTGTTTTAAAAATGGGCTTCTGCTAAACATCTTTGGGATATCATTTGGGGTATAAATGGACCATTTTTTTGGAAATTGTTTTAAAAAAAACTAACTATTTTTACCCGGATCGTTGATGAGAAAATTGAAAGTTTGGCTTCTTTCTATAAAGTACTTTCTTCATAAGTTCTTTTGGGTTAGATTTCTTAAATAGGATTGTTTTTCTTTATTAAGTTGCACGAGTTTATATTGCTATGAAATCGGGGTGTTACACAGTCGGTCCTAGTAGGTCAGAGCTAGACAAAGCCTAACCAAGGCCTTAACTCTTTTATTAAGTTTACAAGACGACTCGGTCGGTTAGGGCTAGTTAGAGCCCGACCAAGGCCTTAGATCTCTTCTAACTCTCTAACAACTCGGTCGGCAACAATACACATTGCTTTGATTAAGAGCTATCAAAAAGTTAGGTGAGATGTTGTGATTAAAGCAGCGCAAAAAAATAGATAGGAACAAAGCAACACAAAAAGATAAAATACTCCCACACACCGGCCAAATGGCAAAAAAATACTTGTTTAAACCACCAAAATTTCTAAAATGTTATTTTTAAGGAAAAGTACAAAATACAGAATCTCCTAAACACTCAAATGGGAGGGCTTCGAGGGTCGTCGTCTTCGGTCAGAAAAGAAGAGAAATACAGGTCCTTATGAGCAACGGCTGCGCGGGCCTTCATATTCTCTAAGTCACTAAGGTAGTACTCGGTAGCGTACTCCTTAGATGCTTTGAATTTCTTGGCAGCAACTCCCTTCGTGCTGCCAAGCTGAGCAGTCAACTCCAGCACTTTTGCCCTGCTCACTCCCTCTAGTTGTTTCGTGGCCACAACCTGCGCCTCCATGTCAGCTATCCTCTTCTCAGCCAGCAACGCCCCCTCTTCAACCCGCCTCAGCTTCTCGTCCTTCTCAGATAACTCAGCCTTGAGCCGAGTAATGTCTTCGAATATCTTGGCACGTTCCTCCATCAAACACATGACCAGAGCAACTCCCAAACGAAGCTGCATCTCGCGCTGATGACACTGTTGAGACAAGTGGATTGATCGAACACATACCTATGAAGTATAAAAGAACCAAGTAAAGGATCTAAGCAGCAACAAACAACCGATAAGAACAAAAAGTATAAGAAGGAAAGGAAAGGAGTACTAACCCGAGTGAGGACGAGAAGAAGATCTCTGGCTATCTGGCTCGTAGCAATAGATTTAAGAGCCTCAACATCTTCCCTATGCTGCATCTTCTATCGAGCGGCTTCAAAATTGCTCAGAATGTCTACTTTAAGGGGAGAGGAAGATGATGGGAAAGACGACACCAGGACTGTAGGTATGGATGCCGACTAAGCAGCACTTCTTCTGGATGAGCTCGGCATCCGTAGCAGAGACCTCCAAGTCAACTACTGTCTTTTCAGATGAGGCGGGGGAATCTCGCAGAGACAGAGTAGACACCCATTTTCCCTTCGACAAGAGCTAAGGCTTCATAACTAGCAGCTCAGGCTCTGAGGCAGCCCGATCACGGATTTTCACCATTAGGGCTTTATCTACTTTCTTTGACATATTTGATAAAACGATAAAAACAAGAGTCGAAGCCTTAGAGAATATTCGATGATGATATAAACAATAAAAGGTAAAAGGTCAAATGAATCTCACGGGAAATAGAAGGGCCCAATAGGAAGGCGCTAAGCTTCTCAACTGTCACTAGATGGCTGAAAGATCTGATCGGCCATCCCCTGGCGGTCTCTACTCAGCCTTTGGTCATTGAGTCGAGAGGAGGCTTAGGGGTGATGCTGCCCGGCTGAGGGTCGCCCCATATTCTCTGAATCCTAGGAACATTGGGACCTAACTCCTCCTAGCTCTTGAGCTCCCATCCCTCACAAAAAACGAAGAAAATTTTGTTCTTTTAGTGTTTATTAGAGGAAGGACATCCTTGGATGAGGGCTCGATCCTCATACCTGGATTGAAAGAAATACCACCCATGTTGCTGCTCTTTAGGCCTATAACAATAAAGAAATTCCACAATTATAAGATGGTCTAACCCTTGGCTGGACTCCTTCCACAAGATAATACATCTGAGTAGGGTGCGCCATGTGTTAAGGAGAAGCTGACCAGGGGACAAACCTAGAAAGTAAAGGAGTTCCCTCACCAATCGGGGGAACGGTAATCGAAGCCTAGTCAAGAAGGCATGTTCGTACAAACACACCTCCCCAGCCGAGAATGAACAAGCCCTTTCCGTAGAAGAAGGAATTCTGAGCTGAACTGTGGCAAGGATAAAGTAATTCTCTCGCAACCGCTTGAGGTTAGAAAAGCTAGTAGAAGACGAAATTATCTCGGCGACAAAGCCACTAGCCGAGTCAACAGGTTGCCTGAGGCCAGGGCTAGAGGTCTTACCCCCACCCTCAATAGAATTAGAAAGAGAAAGGGTCCTCTCTAAGTTTAAGCCAACAATTTGAGGAAAGTCCTCGGTCCCCATTCTTATAATAGGAAGTATAAACCTAGCGAAATGAAATGTTTTCGAACAAATTTTCTCGAAATAAGGGGGTTCTGTCACTCGCCTGACTCCGAGGCGCGTGATCCCCACATGATAACTTATTCCTCCTATAACCAAAACTTCTTTAATGATATTCTCTTGAATTTAGTTCGTTATTGGTAATTACTTATCCCAAACTCCAAAATATTCTTAGTATGTTTTCCAAAAATTTTGGTAAAATTTTTTCTATTTTTCGGACTATCTTAAAATTTATCTATCAAACTCAAATCACAATATATATATATACTCAGGCACCATCTAGATCTCAATTCACAATCACAATTCAAACTATCGAATAACTAACAAGCACCATCCCATTACAAAGATATTCACATTCTAAGTGACATCCATTCTCATCCTTTAATTTAAACATCACCCACTAAACCAGATATTTAAGACATTGGTCCGTAACCATTCATCGATCAATTACAAGAATAAACTTATGTCATTCTCATATTCATTACATTCATAATTTTCCATATTTTACAAAAATAATTACAGCCATTCAACGTAAAATAAAGCTCCTCTTTCAAACTTTTTCTTGATCATTCAATTCTGAAAAAATTATTAAACAACGTACATGAGCCGAAATTCGTAAAATAAAAAGTAAAAATGATGTGATGCATGATATGTGAGGTGTGAGTGAATGTCATAATGTAACAAAAAAATCAACTCATTTTCATAACCGAACATGAACTTATTCATTTAACTTTATATAACTAGTTTATTTCTCTCAGTTTCAAAATTTTCATGTATGTCAAATTCCTATTTATTCATATCCATTCAAGTTTCATCCTCTTTAAGTTTCATTGCATGTTCTTTCAATTCATTCATAACCCATTTGGTAGAAATTTTAAAGATAAAATGAATTCATTTTAATTTCTTAACTTCAAATTTACTAATTCTTCCACTCTGTTCGTCTGTTAATTATTCCAACCTTATATTATCATTAAACTCACTCCAGTGTCTTATTCATCTATTTAATTTTCATTTCTATGCTTTTCTTTTCTTTTTTCATTAGTTACATTCTTCTCTTGTTATCTTTCTTTCTAATTTGTCCATCTGTTATTTTTATTCCCATTTCATTCCAATAATCTAATATTGAACCGACGTCGAGTGCAACTTATAAAAATTCCTCCCTATTCTCCCAATAAGCTACCCGAAACCATTGGATAATAGATAGTTCTATAACTCACCACGACACAATCACATCCGTTTTACGGGGGCTAACCCGAGGGCACACGGCACCCATTTTGCGCAAGTTTTTGATCTTTCACTGCGGAGCTAATCAAGCTCAACTTATCACATTCACGTCAATCATCCTCGGTCCAATATTTGATTAACCAATTCCAAACCATATTTCATAATTATGTCATTATTTATTAATAATCGGAAGTCCATCTTCCATATCAATTTCACAATCACATCATTTTCCAATCACATCCTTAAACATCACATATCTCATTTTCATTTCCGTATCATAAGTTCAAATCCATTTTTTTTTGCAAGGTTTTCCTTTTTGTTACCAATTTAACAATCACAGCCCTTAATGTTGTCGATCGTTCCATTATCTTCCAAGTCTTCTTATTAGATTTCAATTATCGCTCATAAATCACAAGCTAACAAATCATGTGGATCCAATTACACTTCAATAATTCATCTGTTACAAACTTGTTCACCAATTTCTTAATCTTATTTATATTGAAAAATCCACAATCTTCCAAGTATTCCCAATTAGACTTCACAAACATTTATTTTTATTTTACATTGACCAATAAATTCATATCACATTATCAAATTCAAGTCAATGCTCATCATATTCACTTTCAACAATCATTAAGTTTTTAATAAACTCAAATCGATTCACCATAAAGTTCAGTTCGATAATTCATGAGTATATTAGGGAAAATCAATATTTTCATAAATTTTCCAACCAAATTATCAATTTAACTTACCATCATTGAACCAACAAATTACAAGTGTTCAATCTTATCACCATATCTCATTTATTAAGTAACCTCTCCTTTAATTCATTAATCTAAACTTGGGTTGCAAACCAAAATCTCAAAAGTTAGGATTCAAAGAACTTAGGCCACAATTCCAACTTAACATCTTGTCCCAAGGCTTCAACTTATATTTACAGGCTCTAACCTCACATTAGAATTCAATTCTATGAAACTAAACCAAACAAATTCCAAAAGTTAAAGTAGAACCTTCATCTTTTTCAACAAGGACATTGCTAGACAATTTTAATCCATACGTTGAGTAAATTTTCATAATATAAGACCCTAACCCATTTTATTTTAAAATGATTAAGTGTTGATGGGAGTATGAATTAAAACTTGAGCTTGGATACGCACGAAAGATATGTTCGGAAAAGAATAAGAGTTTCTAATGGATGTTCGGACAAAAATATGTGAAAAGTGTGTGAATGAAAGTGACATACCCTTACTTATTTGGTCATAACATTTTGTACAAGATGAATCCATATATGAGGTTTGAACCATTGAAAAATAGACTTCTAGAGCTTCAATTTGAGCACAAGAATGACCTTAATTGCAGTTCGAATAAAGGAAATATGCTCGTGTAAACTCGGGCTAATAGTGCAGTCGCAGAGACCAATCGAGCAGTCCTGAGACGGATCGATCGGTCTGTGTCGGGAAGAGGCTATAAGTTAAGGGTCTTGGATTAGTTTACTCATTCTCTCTTCTCTCCTCTTTCTCTGAAGTTGAGGGGTGACCTAGGGTTTAGGTTTTGGAGCTTGTTAGAGCTTTCCATGTTTGTCGGGGGTTGAGACCTTGCTGTTTGTTTGAGTGAGCTACCGTTAGAGAGCGTAGATGTTCGTTGAAAGCTCTTCCATAGTTGTGCGACTTGGGTTTTGATAGATTGGAGCTCACTAAAGGCTTGGTTCTTGATGGTGAAATATCTATGAGGTAGAATTTTGACTAATTTGTAATGTTTTGTTTTAAAATTTTTGTTAAACCCTTGAAACCCTAAATGTGGAAGATTTAACAGAACCCTAGCTAAATTTATGATTTGGTTAGTTTGGGTTCATGGTAATTGGTTGAAATAATGAAATTGGAACACCCAAGTAGGTGTTAGAGCCTTGTAACTTGATAATTCAAGGGTTGATGATTGAATTTGCAACATAACTTGAAGATGTGAAAATTTTTGCATATAAAACCCCAGTTATGAGGTTGAATTGAATTGATTTGGGAAAAAATGGTGCAAATTAATGGGTTTGAACATTTTTATGTTGTATTTGATATATGGATCAATGAACCATAGAAAATGGGGTTAAACCATGAGTTAAATGAGATGAATCAACCTTGAAACCCTAACATTTAGTTGAGAAAAGAAGATTTTGTACAAACTCTTGTGCCTTAAGGGAGATTTTGAAATGACTTTTCATCTTTTTAAAAAGTTATTTCTTAACCCAAAATGTGTTGAAAGGTCTAAAGAAATCTTCTAAGTGTTGAAAAATAGGTTTTTAGCTTGAAAAATGATCTAGAGCAGAACGGATCGACAGACCAATCGATCGGTCCATCAAGCAGTCCTTTGATACTCTCGGTTCTCTTGTACAGGCAAGAAACTGATCAATCGGTCTCTTTACCGATCGATAGGTCTGGGCTGTTTGCAAAATTTTTACTGTTTTATTTTGAAAGCTTTGCTCTTGGATATTGTGACTCTAGCTTTCCTGGACTACTTTTTATGTTAATTAAACCCTCGGTTGGGCGTATTTGAAATGGTTTAAATTAGTTGATAGTCTTCATTTTGAATTGTGTCCATTAAGATAAGCTTTGGCGTGTTTGGGCTATTAAATCGGGTTTCTATATGCATATGATGAGTGCATGCCATTTTTCATTCAAACAACATGGTCTATGTGAAAATGCTTAGAAAAAGAACCGGTTGTGGGGTTGGACTCCCGGATTATAAAAATAAAAGAAATTACTAAATAATGAACCGTATGTATTGATGTGGATTAAGTTGGGCCTGAGGCTCCGCAATGAAAGATTAAAAACTTGCGCAAGATGAGAACCACATGCCCACGGGTTAGCCCTTGAAATATGGTGTTGCATCGTGGTGAGTTTTAGAGCTATCTATTACCCAATGGTTTCGCATAGCCTATTGGGAATTAATAGAAAGGAGTTTCTATGAGTAGCACCTGACGTCGGTTCATTAGTTGTGATACGATTTTGTGAAAAATCGGGTATTGAGAAAGTAAAATGGATCATGGAAAAAAATAGTATGTTTTGAAAAAGGGCTCAATGAATGAGAAAATAAAATAAAGAGTTGATGTTATAACTAATAAATAAATGAATGGGATAAGTTGGGGTGCGTGGTGTGTATGTGTTAACGAAGAATGAATGAATGAAACTTGCATTTTTATTTCGATTGCACCCATCACAAATCACAAATCATGCATAATATTTGAGTTAATCTTTATCCTACGAGTTTTGGCTCACGTACGTATGATAAACCATTTCATATTTCGAGGATCAGGGCGGTACCAAGAGAAAGGATGCATTTTGGGAAAGACAAGAAGAAAGATGGTGTCTCAGTTGTATTTTTATGTTAAGTTTGTACATAAATTTAAGTGGATGATTGTAATGATATTATTTTGTAAATGAACCCTAGAAAACTCAAAGCATATGTTTGGAATTTGATCTGTATATACATCATGAATATATGGTTGTATAAAGAAAATAATTTACTTTTCTTAAGCAAGTTTGAACTCAAACCTATAGTGAAAGGAAAGTTATTGCTGATGACCTTTATGTGGGGCGGTTTGGGTTAGCTCACGGGTCCCCGGGATTGGGGCATGACAAAATAGTATCAGATTCTAGGTTCGAATACTTAGGAGCTGTAGGAAGTTAGGATGACCCTTATATGAGAATTGTTTGATGAGATTAGGAACCGCTGCATGGCATAAATTGTGTGCTTGCATAGGTTTGCGCATGTTATGTGTTTATATGGGTATTGTAACGACCTAATGCGTATTTATTTTTGTGATTTTATGTCTTCGGTTAAGTGAGGAGACAGAATTAAATTTGGGTGTGGGTGTTATAAAACTTTATTCATTTACGGTGGAATTAATAATATGTGAAGGTGATATTGAGATACAAGGCAACAAACGATATTGATATGGCTATGTTAATGGATAAATTGAGATATTTAAAGGTGAGCAAAGTTTGAGGTTTAAGTTGAAATTTAAGGAATTTCGTAGAGTTCAGTTCCAGGGGTCACCGCTCGAGCGGGCTATCGACAAATATTTGGAATGATCTCGAATGTTGGAAAAATATTGGGGGTTTTATATATATGACTATGCTATAACCCACCTGAGACCCCTTCTTTCTCTTTTCCTCTTCCCTTCTTCTTCTTTTCTAGAGAGAGAGAGAGAGAGAGACCCACTTTCCCCATGTAAACCCTAACCGTCCATCCTTCAAATTGAAGATCAAGGTAAGATTGGGAGCAAGCAAGGATGGAAATCAAACTTTGGAGCAAGGAGGTGGAAGATGGAGCATCAAGGAGGCAAGAACACCCAAGATCCAAACCGTAGGAGAGAGAATTTGAAGAGATTTCAAATTTTTGAACAAATCCGAGGTAGGATCTAGATTCTCTCGTATATTTGTGATGATTTGGGTTGATAATTTCTTATATGAGTAAAATTTAATAGAAGTTATGCATGATTAGAAAGGATGATAGAGTAATGTGTGGATTGAGTTGGGTTCTCACAAAAATTTGAGTTTTGAGAAATGATAAATCATGATTTTGTGAAATCATTGCATAAAAAGGGATTATGAAGTTTGAATCTAATGTTTTTTATGGGGAAAATTGAGATTTAAGACCTATTAGATGAAGGATTAGGATTTTGAAGTTAAAAACTCAAAACAGGGGCAAATCTGGGGTTTTCTAGGCCGACAGCGCGCTCGAGCGGAGCCCTGTCCGCTCGAGCGCTCAACTGGCAGAGAGTTGGATGCTCGAGCACCCGACGTCCGCTCGAGCGGACTGACTGCGCAGGGCCAACTTTGTTCGATCATATCTCCCTTATCTGGACTCCAAATTGGGTCATTCTTGTACTCAAATCGAAGCCCCAGAAGTCCTCTTTCCAACAAGACTACTCTCACAAAAAAATTATCTTTGTAGAAAAAGTTATGATTAAAATAGTGAGGGTATGTCAAATTTTTTTAACCATTTTCTACCTATTTTTGGCCAAATGCTTTTAAAAAAGACATTTTCATCAATATTGAACATTTTTATCAAATTTCTTATCCCTTGGGTTATGAATTTACCTACCTCACTACACTTGGGTTGGGATACTAGTATCATAACGATTGGTTGTATTTGCGATAAACATAGATTTTAACTTGTATACACATGTATATGCATATGTTGGGTGCATCCCTTTCCCATTAAATGATATGGTCTTTACTGAATAAGTTTTGTGTTGATACCCTATGACGTGGTAACGGAAAGGTGATATATGAAAAGTTATATAATAATATTATAATGCGTGTTGCATAGATTATGAAAGAGAATTTGAGTACTTAAACGACATATGATATGATTATAATTGAGTTAAAATTTAT
>JAUMHN010069337.1:0-26649 GCA_032360265.1 Heliamphora ciliata
AGAACATCTCATAGGTATCCAACAACCTATATCATCCAAATCATAACTCTCGTGCAACAGCACGTCACTACACATCTTAACGTCTTATCATTAGATCACTAATACCAAAACTATAGACCAATCTCATGTCGAACACAGTTGCCGTCATCAGACAAAGAAACAAAGACTGACATCCGACATCAAACCACATACGCCTAACACATACAGCAGACCTTTGGGTCCACAATAGCACACTATTCGGGCCAAAGATACCAATCAAGATTGCATCTTACACTGAGCAATTTCCTCACATCCAGACCTCATCACAGCCCTTCTGTTCCCAACCAAACAATAGCGTCGGTCCGAACAGGCCACGCCAACCAAGGCTTCTCTAACATTGTACTCTCAGAACTATCATCCATACAAACAACCATTATGCCAACGCACAACACTTACCATAGTCAACAACAACTTCTCGACTCCAAGAACTCTGAGTAGTTTTAAGTCCCAAACATGACCCAAACCAGACTCACAAAAGTCTATCCAAAACTCATCATACACACATCACAGCCGCACTATTCCGACAAACCCCCGCTCTGCCAAGAGCTAGAAACACAACCATACGCACACAACAGTCAACGATCCTCAACTGATCCCTGCAAAAGAACTTTACGTCTCAACATCAACTCCCTTGCCGACAAGAATCATCACAAGCACTCCTGTCTACCAACCGGACCTCACATGGATCACAATCCAAATGGTTCAACCACCCATTGAAACCATAAATGATTAGTCCAACCATCACCCAATCACAACGATACAAGTTCCCGAGTCACAACTCCAAGGGTCACACACGGGTACAAATCTATTGAGATTCCATAGTCTCAGAACACAACCAAATCTGAAACAAACAAGAACCTGGCATCTCTATCTAACTGAGATGAAACAACTCACACCAGACAGTCATCTACAAGACAATCGTCGATAAGAAAACTCTCTCTCCCCTTCCATCCCATGGAAAGAAAAGGGCCAACAAGAAATCATGACCCAACCTCAGCGTACTGCCAGCATACTCCTAGTACTCATCAACACTTAGCCTCTACGAACTCTGTAAGTCCTATCTCAAGGCCACGTCGACTACAGTCAAACAGCTGCTATCAACCACAATCACGATACTCAGATCATCCGCTACACCAAGCTCTCAACGCTCAGACCTCATTCACACATGTGAACACCCTCCATCTGCATACCTAGCACAACACATACCATTGCGCCCAAAATCTCACTTCACACGGTTGCGCTTACTCACCTACCTAACTCCTGCTAGGCAAACCACAATCACGTCACAGCCTCGAGCTCACTGTCCAAGGCACAGCATCAAATAAAGGGAACCCAATTCTAAAACCTTTCATTTAGAGTTGCTAATAACTCCAACAACCATGCAGACACCTTTCGCATTTTCGCTCTCAAAGCATACATCGATCACAGGCCTCGTACCCTACGATTTCTCATCTATCATCCCAGGCTAGCCAAACCACACGGCCCATTGATGAACCTCATCACTCCACACCTCGCTCCCATGGGTAAACAACATACCCATCTCTGGCCCTGAGGTGGAACACAAACAACCTCCAGACATCTCATAATCACTAGGATATCGAACAAACCACTGACCTGCGTTCCCATAGGAACCTCACAAAACTGATACTCGTCGCAGGAGCCCTTACATTCCCATACATCCATAACCCGTGCTCTTCCCAGCATAATTGCAACTCATACTCATTCCCACATCCTTGAACTCACTCACTCGGAACTCAATTTTCAAACCTCAAAAGGTACACAACGTCTAAGGTCATCAGACTACCAACAACGTCCTGCTGACTACCATTGATATCTTGACTACCAGGAAACATCTCCAGAACCACACGTTCTGCCATCTCAACATACGCTCGGCCAAGGATCTCTACGCTCTCATCCACTATGTTCCCGTCTATACTCCGTCCCGAGTACACGGTTCAAGACATAGCATGGCTCACGACGTATCTAATCCATCACACGGCTAGAACCATGTATACTAAGACTCCGAAGGGTTGTTACTATCCCTAATCTAATCACATCGACTAATTTCTCAAGGTCTCCGACACCCCATCACCTCAACTCACAAGGTCAACCATAACACAACTCTGACATCCACTAGCTTACTCTCAAGGGGAGCTAGTTACTATAACCAAGGCCACCAACTTGGCTTCATCTGCACCTGAACAAATGCTGCTCGTACTAACACCTAACAGATGCCAATCGAGGCCAACCTTACACGGCTGAACCCAACTCACTGATGAGTTCCACAACATACCAAGCGATCGACGCTCAACCCATAACCCTGTTTCTGTAACTGGTAGCAACCGAGTCGCATAACCAAGACCTAAACCACAATCTCGTCGTCTCTAAGGGTGTACAGGTTATATAGGAAGAAAGCATGAAACACGACAACCTAAGGTCGATCTATCATGTTACTTCTACCATATACCACATAATCATGCTAGCACTTAGTCACGATGATCATGCAGACACAACACTGATACCGAGGAGAACCAACAAGAATGACGCGTCACTTTGGATAACCTACTTAGATTCCCTGCTAGAAATCACGTCCATGAAATGCGGTTCTAACTTGGCTTCCAAGTCTGTCAATCCAAGTACGAGACTGATCAATCCTAAGATCCAACCTCCATGCTCATATAGACACGACATCAACATGCTCATATTCCAAACACAAGCAACCAAGCACACACATATCCTCACAAGGTGATGCACCCTCGTCTCCCACAGCTCATAGGTATTCGAACCCAAAGCTTTGATACCAAGTTGTCACGCCCCAAATTTCAGGTCACACGAAAAGCCACCGAACAACCACCAAACCATCTAAACAAAAGAGATTTAAAACCAGAAGACCAAACAAGGCTAAAACCTTTGTAAAAATGTACTACATATGGTATATTGATTTAAAAGAGTAGCCAAAAGACTACAATTATAGCCCTATAGCTCAGCTTTTAAAAACAAAATACGAGTTTTGAATAAGGAAATCTTTTCGTTTTAAAAGAAGCTTAGGCCGTTCTAAAATCTACCTCGAAGCACAAAAGTTTATATGAAGCAAAACCATTTAAAAATTCCGTTTGTAAACCGTTGATCCCAACAACAAAAAACGTAGTATGAAATTACGAAAAACAACAACCGACCCAAGGTTCTCTAAAAAATATTAAAACATGCATACATCTATAATCATAGTATACGATTTACAACATGTTACAAATAAACCTGAAACATATACAACAGGTATAAGTTACCTATCAAGACAAAACAGACGTCTTGTCATCAGCCACCTCTGGGCACGACCAGGTCAACCTATAGGACCCCGCTTACCTGAAAAAGGTTTTACAGCAAAATCCCACACCGTGAGCCGAAACTCAATAGGAAAAGACAATAAAGCTGTAAAGCAAGAAATATACAATCACAAGCATACAGGCTCAACCATAGGAGCCAAAAAAAATTTTCCAACCTAAAATCGCAAGTTTTTCATCAGGCTAACACGAGCATCAAAACGATTTTATTTCATAAAATCCCACATTTCTGTCCTCAAAACCATGCATATAATGTAGTGGGAGCTAACTTAACCACAAGCCAAAAGATTTTACATCATAAAACCCTAAGTTTTCCCATCAGACTCCCAAAATAGTTTTTTCTTCACAACCAAGCATTTAAACAATGCAAAACTATATTTTTACAGTTGAAGGAAAACAGTAATCAAAACATTACTTTCCCACTCGGATCACACACCGAGGAAAGATAAAAATAGTAATCTGTAATAAAACAGTATGCTCCACTCAAGCCACACCGCCAAGGAGAAGAAGTAAAACAGTAATCAAAATATTGTTTCCCTCGCAGAATGTTCCATCGCGGAATAGAAGAATATGATCCTATGTACCGACTCAATCACAAGAGGATAGAGGTAGCAACTATAGACCCCTGTCCAGTATCTAACCCCCAGATATCATGGGATCGTCTAGATACACACAGGTTCTACACGGAGCACCATGAACGTAACCACTCAATTTATGGGTTATGACCCCGAGGGAGCTGAGCACCCATCCGTCTCGGTTTACGGGAACTACCTCGAAGGACCTAAGTACCTACGCTGCGCACATTTCTAGACTTACAGCGAGGGCAACTCGTATCACATACACGTCATCCCAGTACATCTAGATAATCTTCTAAAAACATAACTGTAGCTCAACTACAAAAGCATTTTCCCCAAAATACATTATACATGTATTTAGATCCACCCTTCAACAAGGAGATCACACAAAATATTTTCAAAATATTTTATCCTATTTTCAACAAAACGTTTCAAAACCTGAGACTCAACCCCGAAGGCGAGCTCCAAACCTCCAAAACATAAAATGCTGAGATTTCTATCAAAATCCTCTGTTTTCCAACAAAACCCACCGTTTTCAAGAACACCCTTTGAAAACCATAAAAATCACATGTCATATGATGTACTAAACCAAGAAAAGCGAAGACCATGCTTTTTACCCAAAAAACTAAGGTTTAAACATAGGTATGACATTTCATGCATTTTCTATCGGTAAAAAAAGGCATAGAATTACATATAACACCCTAATATAGCAGTAGGGTCTAGAATTCTACCTCGTTGGGTCAAAACCTGACGCCTCGAAAATCAAACCTCGACGAAACGAAATTCTACCCGGATAAATGCGAGCCCCAGGCACCAACATCACGGATCCGTTGTCCAAAAGCTGAAAATTGAGCCCCGGACCCATCAAAATCTAGAGAGAAGGTAGAGAAACGGGAGAGAGAAATCAGATCTGAAGAGAATATCCCAAAATATCTCAAAAGCTTGATATTTATAGAAAAAAGCCACATCACACAGGTCAGTCGACTGGACCCCCAATCCAGTCGACTGAAAAACTTTCTGAAAAACCAAAACCTCACACCGCCTCAAGTCCAGTCGACTGAACCCTCCTGGTCAGTCGACTTAACCACCAAAAACCTCACTCAGTCGACTGAACTCACCCCTTCAGTCGACTGAAATTCTCACTGGAATTTGCTCAAACTGTTTTCTGCTACAGAACAGGTTTATATAACCTAAACACTTGCCAAACAAACTTCTTTCGAACCCAAACAAGCGTAAAACTCATACGCACATGCCGTTCTATTCCGAAGAAACAAAACACCAACATACTGAGATCAAAGGTTAACTCAAACTCCGTTAACACTTAAATTATTCTTCAAATAAACTTGGTCAGGGTCTCACAATCAAGAATCAAGATCAAGATCAAAAGACAAATCAATCGAGATCGAGATTAAAGATCAAAGTTTCTTAATTCGGTTTGCTTTATTTTTTGCAATTTAATTTATTTGTTGTAATATTTAATTAAATTTTGAATACATTTTTTAAAATTCTAATTAATTTTTTAAAAAATTAAATTTTATTTAATTTTTAATTTTTTTAAATTCTAGTATCTATTTTCTAATTAATCAGTTTCGCTTTAAAATTTTATAATTTTTTTTATCGATGGATCCAAATATTTTTACCGTTGATGAAGAAGAAGATATTTTTATATTTTTACCTAGTGGTTCTAATCTCACTCCCCCTGCTCCTATTCTTAATTCACCCACTGCTTCATCAACATCTGCTGGTGCATCTGCATCTGTATCTATAGTTTTATCTAGCAAAATAGTTTCAAATGTGTAAGAATTTTTTAAAAAATATTTTGAAAAAAATAATGATGGCACCGTTACTGTTAAAGCAAAATATAAAATTTGAAATAAATTACTTTTAGGTCACACATTGAGTGGCACTGGCCACTTACATAGACATTCTGATAGTCACATTAAAAATGGACCTCTTAATCTTACTTTACAAATACAAATAGGTAGTGGTGCAACTGGTAATATTATTAATTTTTCGAGAGAACCTACTCGTGCACAAAATTCTATTGTTGATTATATAATAATACAAAAATAACAATTTTTAATGAGTGAACAACTAGTATTTGAAGAAATAATACAAATCGAATTTATTCCACAATTTCAACATTTTTTTAGAAATTCTGCAAGAAATATGATGAAATTAAAACCAAGTTAATGGATTTATTTAGAAATTTAAAAAGAAAAATTAGTTTAACTTCTGATTTATGGACTGCTAAGAATGCTCAAGAATTTCGATGTATTACAGCAAATTTTATAAATAATAATTAAAATTTATGTAAAAAATTTTTTTTATTTAAAACTATAGAATTTTTCTATACCGGTTATTCTTTTGGTATAGTTATTAGGTAAGAACTAGTTTCATGGGGTATTGCATCAAAAATATTTGCTATTACTTTAGATAATACTTCTTATAATAATGAATGTGTTAATTATTTAAAACGTAATTTATAGTTTTTATTATCGGGTTATTTAATTCATATTAGTTGTTTCGCACATATTTTAAATTTAATTATTAAAGAACATACACCCTTTAATGAATCAAAATAACAAATATTAAATATACTTAAATAATTAATTATGTCGGGGTTAAGAGTATAAGCACTCTTAATAACCAAGGGTGTGAATTAATTTTTATAGTCAGTATAAAATTAATTTGTAACGCCCGGATTACGAGTTATAAATTTTGAGTAAGAGATAGAAAATCTTTCTAATAGAGGTGACTGTTTCCTATTGAATACAACCCTTGAAAGTATTTGATTCATAACCCCAAAGTAGGTTGAACAAATTTAGGAAAAACCTCGTTCAAAAGTAAGGTTTTAATAAAAAGTCGCCCAGCGGAGCTCGCTCGAGCGGACTCCTCACCACTCGAGCGATGAAACACCCTAAAACTATATTTCAAAAACAGTGAGATTTTCTAAGCAAAAGGAAAACGACCATTTTTTCTTCTCCTTTGAACATGATTTTAAACAATCAAAACCCAGATGTTAAAAACATCCATCTTTCCACTATGAACTCGAAATCAAACTTTGATATCAAAAGCATCATTAAAAGGGGTAAAGCTTTCATCCCAACAGACAAACGAGCATCCTCTCATGCATGTATAACATGAATATACGACATTAGGACTTTACAACGTGGGTATTTTGACCCTGCGTTACAATATTCTGAACATTCAAGACGTAAGCTTTACATCTTTACAATTTCTTTCTCAAAGGACCCTAATATGGATGTAATCCTATCAACCACTCAAAAAGGGTCCAGCGACGGTCGTCTCAGTCCAAGATCTTCTTTCTGCTATTACCTAAAATGTTGTTAAACAACATGAGTCAAAGCTCGTAGGAACAAGACTAGCATTGAATATGTGCATAACATGTGAAGATGGTTATGCAGGATGCACACATAAGTTTAATTAAAATCATATCGTTTGTCCCAATATAAATTTCCAATGCATAATCAGGGTTTGTATAAAAGGATTATTGTTCCATCCTCCTTAATTTTCGCAAGATTAACCATTTTACCATTCTAAATCAACCCAACACATTTTACCATTCTCAATTAACCCAACATATCTTCCCATTCTCAATCAACCCAATCATTTACAATGCACACACACACGCACACTTTGTTGACATTTCTCATATTCCACCAACTCGTGGTTCACAAACATAGGCACCGACGCCGGACGAGCGTATACACCCACGTAGCGTTACAATCAACCTGGCCACACAGGCCCCATAAAGTAACGGGACGTTCTATACCCCGACACTATTAACGTCCTTTCCCAGTTCACTAGCCCGTGGGTAGAGAACCCAATCTACGTAGTTTTTTGGTCTTTCACTATGGAGCAACTTGTGCCCAAACATAAACGATCCTTAGATCCCAAAATTGGTCCTTTTTGACATATCACGTCACAATACACACGCGCGAGTCCAACCTAAATGGTTCCTCTTGCCAAACCCTTATCATTACGTATTTTCCATTATTCATATTTCAAGATTTAGGACTCAAACCCCGAATTAACCATTTATATGGTTTTAAATTTAATAATTCACCGATTTTACACAACAAAACCCATATTTTTCACTTGACATCATCACGTGTCATATAAATTCATGGAAAAAATATGCAATAGGTTATCTCAACCGTCAATTTAACCAACAAACATATCGATTTCAACATACCGGTTCCCTAACCCCAAAATCCCCAATTTTTATGGTTTAGACTCAAATACCAAACCCTAATTCCTCATTTCTCAATCCAACCGTAAATAACAACAATGTAAGGATATAATCATGTTAAATCCTCCATAGATCTAAGATTTGACCTCTATTAACATCAAACCCACACATAGGGCTTCAAAAATACTATTTTCATACTTTTATGTTCATAAATTCAAATATACAACACATATCACAAAGATATTCAAGGAAAGTCTTAGATCCTACTTTACGGATGCTAGATCCACAAGAAAAGCCTCAAACGAGCTCCAACCACGAGAATCTCCAACTGCTCGGTGAGAAATAAAGCTGCCAACGTCTAGTTTGAACCTCCCACGGGCAAAAAATCAAGATGGAAGCAAGAAATCGTCTCAAGAAGGGCCAAAAAGGCTCTAACACCCTCCAACACAAACCCTAGCTCTCACATATGCTCTAGAGAGAGAGAGAGATAAATGAAAAGAATGAGAAAGAAAGAGCACTACGCGACTTTTTAAAAAGTCTACTCCTAGACAGTTCGCTCGAGCAGACCCCCACCGCTCGAGCGGTCCCTTCCTCCAAGACCTCTCGGCCACCTGTCCACTCGAGCGGGCTCTCCCACCGCTTGAGAGGTCAGCGCTAGGAGACAAACCGAACAAAAGCTGCCAGAGCTGAGTCGAATCATAAACCAAACACCTCACAGCAATGCTCCTATGTATTACCCCACACCTAACCATCGTTAGCAAATATATACAGATTCAAGTTTTAATTCTTACGCAACATCTCCGCATTTAACCGTTTCCTCATGGAACCCAACATATACGTTTTCATTAATACAAGAAAGTAACAAGGGACCAAGTTCCTACATAATTACCTCAACGTGGTCCTATTCCATACACACGAAATGTACTAACACAGCGAGTCAAAATAATAGGCAATGCTATTATCTATTTTCCGTAATCAAAGATAGGTCTATTAAAATTCCGCGTTATAGCCGTACCGATGGTGTGTCCAATTCTATCTAGGCTGTGAATCGAAAACTTATATTCTGTAAGAATCGACAATCTGGTTTTTCGTGTGTAACCCGAACTCTACACACCAGATTAAATACTATGCAAAATAAAAGACACCCCTGTATTAACATTAAATAAATAATGAAACTGTATACATTACTCATTAAGATTCTCATAAAATAAAAAATAATTTTATTAATGAATAAAATTAAATATTAAAAATAATAAAAGACATAATTTTTAGTATACGACCTTAACAATCTTCCATTTATACTCAAAATCATGCTGCCATACATCTGACTCCCATGCCCTTTACGTGACTATCAAAAGTCTTAGCTAATAGGCTCTTTGTAAAAGGATCTGCAAGGTTATCCGCCGATACAATCTTGATCACAACAACATTACCTCTCTTTACAATTTCTCGTATCAGGTGATATTTACACTCGATGTGCTTTCTTTTTCTGTGGGCTCTTAGTTCATTCAAGTTGGCAATCGCTTCGCTATTGTTACAATAAAGTGTAATAACCAACTATACTAAAAGCACCACATCCAGATCCAATAGAAAGTTCTTGAGCCAAACGGCCTCTTTGGTTGCTTCAGAAGCTGCCACGTACTCGGCCTACATGGTGGAACCAGCAATGTAGGACCTACTTGATACTCCTCCAACTTATAGCTCCATCTTCAAATATAAATACATATCTCGAGGTAGACTTCTGAGAATCCTTATCTGATTAGAAATCTGAGTTCGTGTACCCCAAAGGTACTAAACTATTTGCCTGGTAAATAAACATATAATCCCAAGTCCTTTTCAGATACTTGATTATGTATTTTACCACTGTCTAATACTCTTGTTCTAGATTAGACTGATATCTTCTAACCATGCCAACGACAAAACATATATCTGATCTAGTGCACAGTATAGAATACATTAAGCTTCTCACTGCCGAGGTATAAAGAACCGCATTCGTCTTCTCTATCTCATCAGGTGTCTTAGAATAGTGATCATTGGATAGAGTGAATCTATGCCTGAAATGGGGAAACTCTTTCTTGGAATCCTACATGCTAAAATGAGCAAGAATGGTGTCGATATAATTGGCTTGTGATAAGCCCAACATCTCCTGTTTTCGATCTCGCATAAGCTTGATCCCAAGAATGTGATTGGCTTTTTCCAAGTCTTTCATATCAAACTGCCCAGATAATCATACTTTAACCGAAGATAATACCCCTACATCGTTTTCGATGAGTAAGGTGTCATTCACATAAAGTACTAGAAAAATCACCACCCTTTCATCACGCTTTTTGTACACACAGAACTCGTCAAGATTTTGATCAAAATCATAAGACTTAATAGTCTGATCAAACCTAGTGTTCTAAGATCTAGATGGCTGCTTAAGTCCACAAATAGATCTCTTAAACTTGCACAGCATGTACTCCTAACCCCTTGCTATGAAATAGTCTACTTGCTTCATATAGATACATTCGTCAAGACTTCAAATAAGGAAAGCTGTCTTGATGTTCATTTACCAAATTTTGTAATTGAAATGAGCTGCAATGGATAAGAGAATCTGAATAGACTTAAGCATGGCTACTAGCGAAAATGTTTCCTTATAATTGATCCCTTCTTTTTGAATGAACCCATTTGCATCAAGCCTAGTTAGCTTTGAAAGTTTTTACCTTCCCGTCTGCTCCTCTCTTCCTCTTGTAGATCCACTTGTATTCGATGAATTTTATCCCTTCAGATGATTCTACAAGTTCCCAGACCTGAATAGAATACGTAGATTCCATCTATGAATTTATAGCCCTTTGCCAAAGATCTGCATCTTTATCTTAAAGTGCTTCATTGTAGTTGTAGGATTTGGTATTCAGTTCTATCGGGATCCCATCAAAAGACTCTTTCAAGAACATATACCGACCGAATCGATGAACAACCCTCCCACTTCGACGAGGCACTACTTGTGTTTGTGTACTAGTATTGATACGTTGTGCTGATTCTGAACCCTATGTACCATCATCTATATGCACCCCTAATTGTAGAACCGACATGTTTATGGTAGCACTCGGATCTGGTTTAGAATCAACATGTGTCTCGATAATCCTCCCACTACGACGAGGCAATAGGATATCGATGACTCGTTCTTCCTCTTTCGTTCTATTGGTATTTTCTGTCAGTTCTTCTAGAATAATTTTACTCTTGGGCTTGTGGTCCATTATATAATCTTCTTCCAAGAATCAGGCATTAGTACTGACAATGATCTTCTGATCCTTAGGATTATTGAACAAACCACCCTTCATTTCTCTGGGATACTCGACAAAGAAATAAACTTTTGTTCTCGATTTCAACTTACCCGCGTTTTCTTTCAACATGTGTACTGGGCACCTCTAAATTCGAATATGTCTCATATTAGGCTTGCATCCAATCCACAATTCTGTGAGAGTAGAATGTACTGACTTACAAAGTACCAAGTTCAGAATGTAAGCTGTCGTTTCTAATGCAAATTCTCAAAACAAATCGGGTAAATTCAAATAACTCATCATGGACCTTACCATTTTCATAATTGTTCTATTCATTCTTTTTACTATATTATTCTACTGTGGAGTGTCCGGTGCAGTAAACTGGGATATAATCCCCTCTGCTGATAAATAGTTCTTAAACTCTCCAAAGAGGTACTCGCCACCACGGTCGAATCGTAATGACTTGATACATTTACCCAGACGCTTCTCTGTTTCTGCCTTGAATTCTTTGAATTTTTCAAAACATTCAAACTTACGGTGCATCAAATAAATGTATCCATACCTTGAGTAGTCGTCAATGAAAGTGACGAAGTACTCAAAACCTCCTCTAACCCGGATAGTCATAGGTCCACACAAGTCAGAGTGAACCAATTCCAACGGTTCTTTAGCTCTATAGCTTTTAGTCGAAAAAGGCCTTTTGGTCATTTTACCTTCTAAGTAGGATTCATAGACTGAAAGTGCCTTTACTTCTAATGAACCTAAAGGTCCATCTTCAACCAGTCTATTTATCATTTTTAGATTAATATGACACAGGCGTAAGTGTCAAAGAAACATCTGGTTCATTAAAGAAGGTTCCTTTCTCTTATTTGGTAAATTAGACGTGTTATTTAATTCATTCAGTTGCAGTGTAGGATAGATATGAGATATAACATTCAGATCATCCACTAATGTACCAGAACAAATAAAATGTTTATTTTTTTTAATAACTACAGAGTTATTAAAACAAACTAAATATTTATTCTTAACCAAATTAGAAACTGAAATTAAATTTCTTCTAATAGAAAGTATATAAAGACAATATTTTAAAATTAAAATTCTATCTCTACTAAAAGAAAGATTGACATCTTTTACTGCAACTGCTGCCACCCTGGTATTATTGCCCATGTGTAGGTAAATCTCTCAATCATTGAGCTACCTTGTTTCTTGGAATCTCTGCAAAGAATTGCAGACATAATAAGTGGCTTTCGTATCTACACACCAGGTACCGGTAGATAACACCACTAAATATGTTTCGACAACCAGTGAACAGAAATTACCTTGTTTGTTTTGTTTATTGAGAAAAACTGGACACTATTTTTTTCAATGCCCTACCTGGTTGTAGTGATAACACTTGCCTTTCAGCTTTTTCACATCAGTTTTAGGCCCATTAGCTGTTTTTGGACTTGTGCCTCCATGTTAATGAACCTTTTTTTCTTCTTGCCTTTCAACTTAAAAAAAGAACCTTTTTCAACAACAAACACATTACCTGGCCTCTTAAGAACACCATCAGCTGCTTGAAGTTCTTTAAGTAGTTCTGTCAGGAAAAAATAGAGTTTGTTCATTGTATATTTCAGGCAAAACTGCTTAAAACTATCAAACAACGACTAGAATATGATATTGATCTGGGTTTTTTCGTCAATCTTAGCTCCTAAGATCTCTAATTCATTCAGAAGACTGATCATCTTTAGAAAATGATCCCTAACTGGGATGCCTTCAGTCATGTTTGTATTCATCAAAGATTTCATGGCCACTTACCTAGCAGCACGATTTTGATATCCAAACATTTTTTTGAAGTTCATAATCATGTCATAGGCACTGGACATAAACTGATGCTGATGCTATAGTACATTTGACATAGAAACTAAAATATAATAGCGAGTCATCTAGTCAGCCTTCTGTCACTTCTGACAAGCCCGGGTTTGCTATTCGATCGCCCCCTCATCAAGTACTAGTGGACAAATCTCAGTCAATACAAACTTATAGGTCTTGACAGTTAAAATAATATTCAATTTTTTTTTCCAGTCAACATAATTTGTTTCAGTAAGTTTGTTTTATTTGAGTATAGATGCGAGAGGATTGAAAGCCATTTTATTCTGAGAATCACAAAATTTAAAAAAAAAAAAGATGAGCAAAAATTTTAAATTTTTATTTTAAATTGGTTATTTCTACTATTTAAAAAAAATTTGCCAGCAGTCTAGTACCCCGTGAATAGCATGCCTGGATGGAAAGGACGTCTACCATTTATCATTTGTCTAGATAAGCTAATTTTAATTAATTTTATTATCTAGGTAACAAATCGTGCAAAATAAAATTAATTAGCTGACGTAACTTCAGTCTTATAAATAATAGCAGCGACTCAGATGTAGAGCATACTATTATTTATAACTGAGTGTTAACTTTCACTTAATTTCAAATCAATCGCTTTGCAATGAACCCTTCAAATGGAGAAGTGATACACACTAACGATTATCCAGAATTATCCCAAAAGAAGGTTCGTACCGGTGATTCTGTAATTAATTCTGTCTGATGGAATGGAAGGCCCCAATGCTAACACACAAAATTAATTACATCATCTATAAACTAGTGATAGAGACCGCAGGATTTATCTGTGAATAAATTTTCTATCCCACTTAGTTTTTTTAAAAAAATATTTTTGACGATTATATAAAAATGTTTAATTAAAATAAATTTATAATTTTCGAAAACTACACGTTAAAGAGATCTCGATTTTTAAACCATCTTTACGTGCTTTTATATGTTACAAATAAAATTTTCAAATTCTATTTATTTTAAAAAATAATTTTAAATAAAAATCAAGAATTTATTTTGTTTTTCATTACATATATTTCGAAAAAAATAATTTATTAAAATTAAACTCTTTTTAATTAATTTAAAATTTAAAATTAATTATCACGTTTTTTTAAGATATCCAATTTAATAAAAAAACTCATCTTTAAACGTGTTATTTTGTAACAAATAAAATATTAAAATTTTCTTTTAAAAAAATTAATATAACTAAAGAAAATTTTATTTTATTTTTCGTTACAAAAAAAATTAAAAATGAATTAACCGAATTAATTAAAAATGGACTATGAATAATAAACCAAATATATATCATCTATGCAGTTAATATAAAA
Source organism: Heliamphora ciliata (assembly GCA_032360265.1). Lineage (NCBI taxonomy): Eukaryota > Viridiplantae > Streptophyta > Magnoliopsida > Ericales > Sarraceniaceae > Heliamphora > Heliamphora ciliata. Next base: position 14,605 of record JAUMHN010069337.1, read on the forward strand.
AAATTAAATAAAAAATATATATATACCCAGTCTTATGATCTATCTGAAATTCTTTTAATAAAAAGACTTTCTGTTCATTTAAAAGCCTACCATCTTGTTAGAAACTGAATTCTAATTTTTTGCTGTGGGTATAACTCTGAAGTCCAATCTAACTGAACTGAATCACCACCGGAGCCTGCACGTGAACCACTACAACTGTCACTGCCCGCCGCGCCAGGCGTTGGTGCGCCGCTCGTCCGGTCAGTGCCGCAGCTTTGTAGAACTTTCGCTGCTTGCTAATTAGAGATCAGGCTTAGTTGTTTGCAATTACCAACAACCATTAAATGATAGGATTATCACATCAAACGTCCATATCAAATTCCATTATCCGGCAAAATCAATGTGGCTATTAAAATTCACATTAGGCTTCATTTGGCTTTTAGTATTCCGTTTGGGACTGTAAGCTTTATTTGCCGCCGCACAATCTAATTTCCCACTTGCTGCCTTGTTTGGTGCATCTTGAAGCTTCTTCGAATTTCTAGTTCTTCTTCCCCCATTTTTTTTTTCTTACATAAAATAAAAAAAAACTTAAAATCGAAAAACAATGATATTTTACATTGATCTTATGCCTCCATAAAGTTCACAATCAATCAATTACGATCAACTCTCATGATTAAAAAAATAATTAAATTATCATTCATTCATTCATTCATTCAATCAAACATGAAAAAATAAATAACGACCAAAAAATCGGAATTAGATCGCTTGCAAAACCAAGTTAGTACAGATCTAAAACTACCAAATCCTTTAGATTAAACTATTTATATTCAAAGTCGGCTTTGATACCAATTGATGGAGACCAAACTGCCAAAATTCATTAATTAGAACATGATTTAAGCAAAAAAAAAAATTGGGCAGGCAAATTGCAAAATGGTTCTAGATTAAAACTTTTTTTTATGTCAAGCGATCAAAATAAAATTTGGTATACATTCCTAAAGTTATATTAGAGTTATACCTTATAAAATCTGGTAGGATTGATTTCGGTTGCTACAACAACTTTTAGTCTAGAATCGTTTGCAGTTGTACACTTCAAGTTGAAGCTCTAGATTCAAGTTTTTTAATATATTCCCGAATGCAAAAGACACAACGTAGTATGGACTACGATCCCCGTGTTCTTCAAAACCCTAACTAGTCACCTGTAGAATTCGTGAAAACTCTAACTGTAGAGATTAATTGTGTGAGTTATGGTTTACATAATTGCATATATATAGGTTACAGCAGGGACCTGAAGAATAAATATGACTTAGGTTCCTAATTTAATTATAATTTATTCCACTAAAGAATTATAATTGCACTCCCAGTTATATTCTCAAAATCGGATATTCGAGCTCTTGTTATTAAATACTTATTTATTCTCCCCACTTTAAGATTTTCGATACCCATTAATTAAATTAAATTACTGACAATTATATTTAATCAGTTTCTTAAATAAATTTTTCTTAAGACCTTCTACTTAACTTATTTGACTGCTGGATAATTAAATCTACCTGTAGGATTTGACTCGGTCAAAACTTATAAACTTCTTTAATGAGGCATCGTCAATTCCGATCTTTCGGGACGTGAATTTTGTCAATAATTAATATTTATCATATAATTAATATCGTTATTCAACTCACTGGAATTATAGACCTGTAAAAGATCGCACCCTTTAATGAATCAAAATAACAAATATTAAATATACGTAAATAATCAATTATTTCGAGATTAAGAATATAAGTACTCATAATAACCATATGATGTAAATTAATTTATATAGTCAGTATAAAATTAATTACCTCAACGTGGTCCTATTCAATACACACGAAGTGTACTAGCACAGCGAGTCGGAACAATAGGCAAACGCTATTATCTGTTTTCCATTACGAAGACAGGTCTACTAAACTCTGCACTATAGCCGTACCGATGGTGTGCCCAATTTTATCTAAGCTGTGAATCGAGAACTTATATTCTGCAAGAACCAATAATCTGATCTTCTGTCTGTAAATCGAACTCTACACACCAGATTAAATATTATGCAGAATAAAAGACACTCATGCATTAATATTAAATAAATAATGAAACTGTATATATTGCACATTAAGATTCTTATAAAATGAAAAAAAAATTTATTAATGAATAAAATTAAATACTAAAAATAATAAAAGACATAATTTTTAGTATACGACAGTAGACCCACATTACGTTAAGTAAATATTATGTTATCCCCAACAAACAAGAGAACAATTTAATCTAAGAGGGCATAATATCAATTAAGGGTCGACAAAGTGGCTTGTGAATTGAAAAGTTTACTTGATTAGAAGTTAATGCTTTTTTAGGGGTTGGGAACCTTTTCATAACTTGGTAGATTCATCTCACTTTCTCTTTTTGTTGGGTTAATCATTTGAGAAAAATATTAATAAATATTTGGTTCACATCCTACATATTTGCTAGTCATCTAAGTCCATAATTTTGGTATAAAAGCAATTTCTAAGGAAAAACAATAGGAAAAGACAAGCTCCACATGGAAGGAAAAAGAAAAAATTACTTGTCGGTATAGGAAAAACACATGTCAAGTGGTGCATTCTTTAACCATTTTTATTAAAGTTTATTTTTAGAATATTTATCAAGAAAATGTGGAGCCTATGACATGTAAACAAATAATTTAGATATAATATACTCTCACGCTCTGTCTGGTTGCTGGGCAAAAAATGTGATTTTAATTTGTAATTCTCTGAGCTGTTTAAGAACTTTAAAAAAAGTATACGCTTTTTTCAACATGGTTAGGTAGTTTTATTTAATAAGCTGCTTTAGTTTCTTCTTATTATTGAAAAGTTGCAAAAAAAAATGTATTTGGTCTTTAGTTAATAATGTATTATGCATAGTATGTATGCGGTGAATTCTATACATATCTCCACAATTCAACTTCTTCATTTTTTTGGACCCACCTTGAATAAGCAAACAAAATGGCAAGTGATGTATTTAACCCAGTGCAGAGACAAGACAATGGTGCCCTCGAAGGCCCAATAGCACGAGTACAGAGACAAGCTAATGGTAGAATTGAAGGCTTAGCAACACAAGTGCATAGTTCGGAGTCAGAAAATGATGAATGATATGATTCTATTATCTTCTCAAAGTAAATTCATCAATCTATGTCTTCTCATGCTATAAACATGATCTCTGGTAATTTTTTGTTTTAAAAAAATTCTTTTCAGTCTGCTGTGAATGCCTACATGGTTCTCTGTAACTAGTGCAGTCTGTTAATTGTTATGTACATTCTTGAATCTTTTCACAATTATCTATTTCAATTGTAGGTTATTTTGAACTGTATTACACAAACCCATTTTAGCATAAATTTCATGGAGTTTTCTTTTGCTCCTAAGACTTTTTTCAAGGACAGATTTGTTTTAAACTTTCCTTGGTTCTTTGATTATGCACTGATCTAACTTTTTAGGGCTATGAGGATCACTATCAAGAGGGGAATTATGAGAGTTCGATTCTATATATAGATTTATTCTTTCAACTTTCATGGTATATAAAATTAGAGTTAGATTCTAATTTTTATTTTTTGTTGTTAAACTCACTTGCTGGAATGGAATGAGGCCTATGTAATGTAATACTTAAAAGGGCATTTTTTGGAAGGTGGGTTGGGTGGCTGGTGGTAGTGATAGCAAATGTCAAATGCTATACGAAATATTTTTGTACGTAGGTTTTGTATCGTCTCTATTTATTTGTTTTTGTGACCTTTTGTTATGTATGAGGTTTTAAATTGCAATAAATTTTTTTCATTTTGAATTGATTTATTACAATTGAGTGCAATAAATGCGGATGGTACTAATAAAATTATTGAAAGTGCCTTTAGGTACGGGTCATGCCCTAATACTTTACATATATGATATCTTTCTTATCGAAAACGGTGTGGATGTGTTATTTTTGGCGAATGTATGGTTATTCGGCCAGTTCGATGTAAATGACTTAGGAGAAGCCAATCACATACTTGGGATTAAGCTTATGCAAGATCGAAAACAAATTATGTTATGATTATCACAAGTTACTTATATCGATAATGTAATACCCCGTAACCTAGAACGCAATAAAAATACAATCTGTGTCCAATTTAGCTTTTCGACCCAGTTGAGTTAGCTTCTCAGAATAATATAGTATTTAAAAATTTATTTTGGAAACAATTAAATGAAGAATAAATTAGCAAATAATTTTAAAATAAAATTCTTAACAAATCCATATAAGTAAAATTTAAATCAGAAATTAATAGCAAAACTTGTAAAATCTCAATGATCACCAAAATTTAAAAATTGTAGTTAGAAAATTTTTGCTAGAATTCTGTTAACACAATAATTCACAAAATAGCATTAAAAGTTTATATTAAATTTTAAAAAAAATTTATGAACAAAAATTTTTACATCAAAAACTACGGCACAAAATATCTTCCCTAATTGACACGTGTTAACTGTTGAGTAGTGAAAAAAAAAACCCACAGTTCTGAGTTGACCGAGATGGTCTCATGTTAAGGATAACTCGAGCAATCAGTAGTCAGCTCGAGCGGGATTGTATGCTAGAATGTCTCGAGTTAGTGACTGCTCAAGCGGTCAGGGATTTGCTCGAGCGGACCCATCGTGAAATAGTTTTTTAGTGCGGCGATTAGGATTATATTTTCACCCTAAGAGACTTTTCATTAAGTGCGTAATATTATGTTTTAGCCTATGAGACAGAGAGAAACATCAAGAACACCTTTCATCTTGTAATCCTCTAATCAATATAGTGAAGTGTGATCCCATAGACGTAAGCACGTCTTGCTGAACCATGTAAATCTTGTGTGTGATCCTGTAATTGTTTGTTTTTGTTTCTTCTTCATAATAATTCAGTGATTTGTGCATTCGTGGTTGATCTTGGGCGGGATTAATGATTGCATTCTAATCCCCAACAACTGGTATTAGAGTTTCATGTTAAAAGATTGACGAATACACATGGCAGAAGAAGGAAGATCAATAGGAATCGAGAAATTCGATGGTTCAGACTTTGGATATTAAAGGATGCCAATAGAAGACTATCTGTATGGAAAGAAGGTGCACCTACTACTCTTGGAATCCAAACCAGAGGGCATAAAGGATGAGGATTGAACTCTACTTGACAAATAGGTGCTAGGGGTTATCAGATTGACGTTGTCCCTATCAGTGGCACACAACATAATCAAAGAAAAGACTACAACAGACATGATGGCGGCACTGTCAAGTATATACGAGATGCCGTCAGCAAACAACAAGGTACATCTTATGAAAAAGCTATTTAATCTAAAGATGGCCGAAGGTACACCCATTGCACAACATCTGAAATAATTTAATACTATCACAAATCAGTTGACTTCAGTAGATATCAATTTTGATGATGAAGTCAGGGTTTTGATTGTGTTGGCTTCACTGCCAAACAGTTAGGAGGCTATGAGAATAGCAGTGAGTAACTCTGTCGGTAAGAATAAGCTGAAGTATGACTATGTTAGGGACTTGATTTTGAGCGAAGAAATTCGTAGGAGGGATTCAGGTGAGGTATCTAATTCGGGGTCGAATGTCGATACGATTTTGAATGTTGAAGCACCGGGTAGAAGTAATGATAGGAATTAGAACAAGGGTAGGTCTAAGTCTAGAAGAGGCAGAAGTAAGTTTAGGTCGGGATGGCAGGCTGAATGCTGGGGTTGTGGCAAGACTGGCCATATCAAGAAGAACTATAGGGAGCAGAAGAAGAAGGTTGAGGGTGAGTCAGTCAATCTTGTGACAAAGAATGTTCAAGACGCTCTACTCCTCTCAGTAGACACACTAAGAGATTCTTGGGTGTTGGATTCAGGAGCATCTTTTCACATGATGGCACACTAGGAGATTATGGAAAATTATGCTGTCGGTGACTTTGGCAAGGTATATTTGGCAAACAAAGAGACTTTACACATTGTGGGTACAAACGATGTTAGAATTAGAGTGCCGAATGGGTCAGTGTAGAAGATACAGAAGGTACGGTACGTACCTAAGTTTATGAGAAATTTAATTTAAATTGGATAGTTAGATGTTGAAGGTCATTCAGTGGCCTTTGTTGGTGGCACGTGAAAAGTCACCAAGGGAGCTATGGTAGTGGCTCGGGGAACAAAAATAGGTGCCCTGTACATGACCACGAGTACAAGGGACACAATGGCACTGACAGACAGTGGGTCAGACACAAGCTTGTGGCATCAGAGGCTGAGGCACATGAGAGAGAAAGGGATGAAAACTCTACAATCAAAGGGCAAGTTACCGACTTTAAAGTCTGTAAAGTTCAATTTATGCGAGGGTTACATTTTAGGAAAGTAGAGGAAGGTCAATTTTCTAAAAGGCGGCAAGACACCAAAGCTAGACAGGCTAGAGTTGGTACACACAAATCTGTGGGGTCCTTCCTCAGTTGCATCTCTTAGAGGTTCTCGGTATTACGTGACATTCATTGGCGACTTCAGTAGGAAGGTATGAGTCAATTTCTTGAAGCACAAGTTTGATGTGTTTGAAACTTTTAAGAAGTGGAAGGTCCTAGTTGAGATTGAGACCAAATTGAAGCTGAAGTGTTTGAGGCCAAACAATGGAGGTGAATACACAGAGGGAAGATTCAGGAATTTTTGTGCAGCTAGTGGAGTCAGGTGGGAGAAGACCAATCCAGGAACACCACAGCAGAATGGCGTCGATGAGCGGATGAACCGGATACTGAATGAGAGAGCCAAAAGCATGAGACTGCATTTCAAGTAACCTGTCTGCTTTTAAGCTGATGCAGTGAACACAACAGCCTATCTTCTGAATCAGGGACCGTCAGTACTATTGGGATTCAAAATTTCAGAGGAGGTATAGAGAAGAAATGAGGTAAATTTATCTTTTCTAAAAGTCTTTGGCTGTACTTCATATGTTCACATAGTTGCTGATGCTAGGAGTAAGTTGCAGTCTAAATCTAAAGTTTATTATTTTATTAATTATGGTGATGACAAGTTTGGCTACCGGTTTTGGAATGACAAAAGTCAAAATATCATCAAAAGCAGAAATGTAGTGTTTAATGAACATGTGATGTACAAAGACAGGTCAAAGGCAGAGACAGACTATGCATTGCTAGAGACGAAGAAACTCGAGTTCATTAACTTGAATGACATTTCTAAGGAAGCTAAACAGAATGGGTATGAGGAAGATAAGGAGAACGCGAATCCACCTGTGGAACACAATACACCAGTGACAGCAGTCAGAAGGTCTTCTAGAAGCATCAGACCACCGCAGCAGTTTTTATTGTCCCTGTTCTACATTCTGATCACTAACAGTGGTGAGCCAAAAAGTTATGCAGAAACCTTACAGACTGAGAGTTCGATGAAGTGGGAGTCATCAATGATAGAAGAGATGGATTTCATGCTGACAAACCAGACATGGAAGCTGACTAGATTACCAGCTGAAAACAAGGCTTTGCACAACAAGTGGGTATACAAAGTAAAGGAAAAACATGACGACAGTAGGCGCTACAAGGCAAGGTTAGTTGTCCAGGGATATTAGCAAAAGGAAGGAGTTAACTTCACTGAAATCTTCTCACCGGTTGTGAAGTTGACAACGATCAGAACAGTGCTGGGAATTATAGCTGCAGAGGATCCGTTTCTAGAGAAGTTAGATGTCAAGACTGCGTTTCTTCACGGTGAACTGGAAGAAGACATTTATATGCGCCAGCCTGAAAGATTTGTAGTGAAAGACAAGGAAGACATGGTCCGCAAATTGAAGAACTTGTATGGTCTGAAATAAGCTCCAAGGCAGTGGTACAAGAAGTTTGACAGCTTCATGCAGAGTACTGGGTTCACCAGGTTAGAGGTAGATCATTGCTTTTATGTGAAGAGTTTTGGCATCTCATATATCATCCTGTTGCTATACTGGATGATATGCTCGTTGCTGGACCGAGCATCGAGGAGATTAATAAGCAGAAGAAGCAGCTGTCAAAGCAATTTTTCATGAAGAATTTGAGAGTTGCCAAGCAAATCATTGGGATGAGGATAATCAAAGACAGAACTAAAGGGACCATGAGACTATCTCAGGCAGAGTATGTGAAGAAGGTGTTGAGCAGGTTCAATATGGATGGCACAAAACCTGTCAGTACGCCTTTAGCTAGCCATTTCAGGTTAATAAAGGATCAGTCTCCAAAGAGAGAACGGGAGTAGGAGCACATGAATAAGGTCCCATATGCATCGACTATTGGTAGCCTGATGTATTCCATGGTCTATACCAAATTAGATATCACACATGCAGTGGAAATAGTCAGTAGATACATGAGTAATCCAGGAAATTAGCATTGGATTGCTATCAAATGGATTCTGAGATATTTGAAGGGGACTACAAAGACATCCTTGTGTTTGACGAGGACATGATTAAAACTGCAGGGCTATGTGAACGCTGACTTAGCCAGCGATATTGACAGTAGGAAGAGCATCACTGGGTTTGTCTACACTTGGGTGGCATAACAGTGAGTTGGGCTTCAAAGCTGCAGAAGATTGTGGCACTGTCTACTACAAAGGCATAGTAAGCTGCAGTGATAAAGGTTTGAAAAAAGATCGTGTGGTTACAGGATTTGATGGCTAAGTTGGGCAAGCAAATTGACAGGGGTACACTTTTCAGTGACAGTTAAAGTGCCATTTTTCTTGTCAAAAATTCAGTATTTCACTCTAGGATGAAGCACATACAGTTTCGATATCACTTTATTCTTTCTCTACTAGACAATGGTCAGTTACATCTTGAGAAGATTAGCGGGGAGAAGAATCCAGCCGACATGTTGACGAAAGGTGTCAACACTAACAAATAAAAATTGTGCTTGGCTTCAGTTGGTCTTCAGGGTTAGAAGACAGAAGATGGGTCACACAGGGCTGTTCGAGTTTGTTGGTTGATTCTTGGCAGTTGGTGTTGTATTGGGATTTTCTCAGGGCTTGGAGTGGTTTTACTTCAAATGAGAGAATTGTTGAGTAGTGAAGAAAAAACAACAGTTTTGGATTAACCGCTCGAGCGGCAAGGGGTTCGCTCGAGCGGGCAAGCATGGGGTGGTCTCGGGTTAGGGACAGCCCAAGCGATAAGTAGTCAGCTCGAGTGGGATTGTATGCCAGAAAGTCTCGGGTTAGTGACCGTTCGAGTGGTTAGGGGTCCGCTTGAGTAGACCCGTCGCGGAACAATTTTTTAGTGCAGCGACTAGGGTTATGTTTTAACCGTAAAGGGCTTTTCATTAAGCATGTAATGTTATGTTTTAGCCTGTGAGATAGAGAGAAATATCAAGAACACATTTCATCTTGTAATCTTCCAATCAATATAGTGAAGTGTGATCCCGTAGATGTAGGCATGCTTTGCCAAACCATGTAAATCTTATGTGTAATCGTGTGATTTTTTGTTTTTCTTTCTTCTTCATAATCATTCACTGCCCTCGACGTCGCCGGAGACCATCGCCATTGCCATTGACGACCCTTGCTGTTGCCCTAAGCTCTGGCCACCCCTATCTTTTTCTCTCTCTCTCCACGGTGCAGCTCACTCTCTCTCCCTTTCTTCCGTCTCTCTTCTCCTACTCCTCACACACACTGGTGGCGCCACCAGCACCAGTAGTCACCACCAATGACCATCGGCACCCGCACCACGTCTCACTACCGTCACCACCACACCATTACCACTGCTTCACACCGCCACCCATGGTCACCACCCATGGCCACCACCCTCTGCCACCACCACTTGACACCTTTCTCAACCACCATACACTGCTACCGGACAACCAAAAGCCACCACAAGTCACCCCAAAACCATGCACCGAGAAAACGACAATTTCAAAAAAATTCCAAAAATAGTCCACTAAGCCAATTTAACCACCCGCCACAGCCGCCACCACCTTGGAACTCCGATTTAACTACCGTAAGTTCAGTTAGACTCACCTCGCAGCTGTCATCGAGTACCCGCAAACAATCGTCCAAACCGACATCCAGATTGTCTAAACGAGCATCTCAAAGTTGGACGAAAAACCACAAAGCCACACGGGCAACGCACTATGCATTGCATGCTACTGTTCCATTTCAATCCCATGTTCTTTTTAAATCACCCTTTCCTGCTACATCTAGTTGTTAGGTTTGTTTAATAATAATAATAATAATAATAATAATAATAATATTATTATTATTATTATTATTAGTTTTCAATAAAAGTAACATTTTAGAAAAGTTAATTTGATAAGTTACTATAGGTTAATGAAATCATATTTTTTTTAAAGAAAAAAGTTAAATACTTTTAAAACAAAATAATGGATTTAGATAATATAAGTAATAATAAAGATTAAATTTTATTAGTTGAAAAAATTTATATTTTATAAAACTTATTAAGAATTGATCCAAGTATTTGATATAAATATTTTTACAATGAAAAGTTTAATACAATATTTTAAAAGTAAAAACAACAAATTTTATGAATTTTTAGACTGAAATTTGGAAATAAAGTAAATTACAAGATTTTGTGAATTTAATTAAATCTAAGGAATTTTTCTAAAAATTATTTGACCGTAGTAAATAAAGAAAATAAGATAGTTCTTATTAAAAACATATTTTTCAAATTATTTCTAAGTATACTTTATATTATTTTAGAGAACTATAAAATCAATTAGTAAGATTTAAAAATATATATATTCTCTTGAATCAAGAAAGCTTTTAGCTAAACCTTATTTGGGAAATTTAAATCAGTAATTGAATGAAAATACGTAATGACGAAAGAGTAGTATCCCATACTTACGTATAGATTTGATTCTTGTTAAGAATCGAGATTGTGTCGTCAGAAGATTGGGAAAATAGAGTTAGGAATGAAAAGATAGTTCGGTGTGCTTATGTACAAGTGAGAGTGCTTAGTATTATTTTGAACAGAAATGCGTGAACTTTGCCGTAAATTTACTTTATATCTATGTTTTTGAACTATGAAAACTTGTGATAGCATGATTTTTATATTCAAATGCCATGATATTTTTTTTAATATGCTATCTATACCTTTTGAAAAAACCAGTGAACTTGTGATAGTATGACCTTTTTTATTCAAATGCCATGATATTTTCAAATATGCTATCTGTATAATTTGAAAAGCATGTGATTGTGAAAGAAAACTTTTGACAATATTATGGTATACAGTTCCAAAATGCCAAATTACAAGAGTTTTCGTCTCTTTATATCCCGTTATGAGGGAGATACCCAACTATGGGTTTTATTTGTCCCTAAAGGGGAGGTTTCCCGTTAAGTAGGGGTTATTGCCTTAACGACTTTTGGGTTGAAGCCCAGGTTATAGCACATACTACTCAAGTGGCTCTCATTCCATCACGTAGCTATTTGTATATTGAGAATTGAGGTTACGGTACCATCGGAACTCCCAATCGTGAGGTTGATGACTACTTGGACACTGTTGGGCATAAATTATAAACAAGACATGGCTATTTTGAGTTGTGACAGTTATGCCAGGAATTTTACTTTTAACTATATGAAAATGTAAGTTTCTAGACTGGTAAACATAGTATTTTTGGTGAAAAGAGAAAGTTCTTTCTAACTTGTGAACTTTTTGACCAACAACTATAGTATTTTTGTGAAAAGTACCATGGTTTGAGTATTCTTAAATGATTTTTTTTCATCTTGTTCATTATAATATTAAGTGCCCTCTCCTGTATCCTTTGTACTTGCATATCGCAAGGATGGTTAGGGATGGTCCACCACAATTGTTAGATCCATAGACCTGGGCTTGTGGTTAAGTGTCATTATCTTTTGTTTTAAATCTTTAGTTATCATGATCCAAGAGTATAAAGTTTAGTTGAAATGTACCTTTGTTCGGGTGCATAAGAACACATAACTATCATATGTATAGTTATTTTTGTTAGATCTAGGAAACCCAGGAGAGGGGGTGAATTGGGTCTTTTCTATTTTAACAGAAAGTTAAAGCATTTTTAGAAATCTTTTAATATTGCAATGTGAAAAGATATGCAAGAATATAATCAATGCAA
>JAUMHN010069445.1:0-18426 GCA_032360265.1 Heliamphora ciliata
TTACAGACATGATTAGTGGCTCCCGTATCTACACACCAGGTACCGATAGATAACACCGCTAAACATGTTTTCACAACCAGTGAACAAAAATTACCCTATATGTTCTGTCTTCTGAGAAATACTAGATATAACTTTTTCTAGTGCAGGGTCTGGTTGCAGTGAAAACATTTTTCTTTCGGTTTTTTCACACCAGTTCGTGGCCCACTAACTACCCTAGAAACTGTCTCCCTATTTCTGAACCTTTTTCTTCTTCATGCCTTTCGGCCGAGTGGAAGAATCTTTTTCAAAAACAAACACATTTCCTAGTATTGAAGGAATATCATTTGTAGTTAAAGCTATATCCAAGTTACATTTTCAGTTAACAAAATTCAGTCCCGTTAGTTTATTTTCTTTGAGTATTGAAGCGAGTGGGTTCAAATCTATTTTAATCCTAAGAATCACATAATTAAAAAAATAGTTAATTATAATTAGCAAAATTTTGAATTCATTTTAGTTTGGTTCTCTCTGCCATTTTAAAATTAATTCGTCAGTAGCCTGGTAACTTGAGAATAGCAAGTCTTGTTGGGAGGTCGTCTACTATCCTTCATAAGACCGAACATGTCAATTTCTTTTAATTTTACTATTTAGGCAACTGACCATGCCAAGTAAAATTAAATAGTTGACATAGTTTTGGTGCAGTATATAATAGCAGTGACTCAATTGTAGAGGATACTATTATATACAACTAACTGTTAACCATCACCTAATCCTAAATTAATCGCTTTGCAATGAACCATTTAGTTGGAAAAATGATCCACACTAACAATTATCCGGAATTATCTCTAAAGAAGGTTTGTACTAGCGATACCACAATTAATCTGTCCGTTTGGGAGGAATGCCTTACTGCTGACACGGAGGGTTTAATTGCATCGCCTACAAACTGGTGATGGAGATCGCGAGATTTATCTGTGAATAAATTCTCTCTCCCACTTAGATTTTTAAAATATTTTTTAGGGTTATAAAAAATCGTTTAATTAAAATAAATTTAATAATTTCAAAAGTTGCATGACCTGAAAGAATCAAATATCTTTATGTGTACACGATTCCAAATATTTTGATTTATCAAACCATCTTTTTGTATTTAAATGAGTAACAAATAAAATTTAATAAATGCACAGTTTTTCTTTTAGCTTTTCAGCTAAGGTAGTTATTAAAGACATTTATTTATTTTATTTTTCGTTTCATATTTTTTGAAAATAATAATTTATTTTGATTAAATATTTTTTTATTTATTTAATTCAAAATCCGAAATTAACTCCCACGTTTTTCTAAGATATCCGATTAAAAAAACATCTTTAAACGTGATATTTTCTAAAAAATAAAATATCTAAAATTTTTCTATTTAATTAAAATTAATTAATTAAAAAATACTTAATTTTATTTTTCATTACAAAATATTTTAATTAAAATCAAAATTTTGAATTAATTCAATTAACATAATAAATAAAACCAATATATATCATCCGCGCAGTTAATAAAAAAATTAAATGCAAGATATAAAAAAATATCCCAGTTTTATGATCCATTTGAATCTCTAAAGAATTTCAGTCTCCTGTTAAAATATAAGCTTCTAGTGGTTTAATCTGTATCAGATTCCTGTATCCCAATTGTGTCAGGTGACCGCTGCTTTTCTGATTTTTCTTGTTAACCGCAACAGTTTGTGTTGAAAATCACTACTTCAAGCTTATCACCTAACACTGTTGCGCTTGGAAAACCAATGCTCCGGTTGGCATTCTTGTTAATTGCGCCTGAAGCCTTTTTTTTTTTTAAATATCCAACCGAAACAGCAAGGGAAACTGCTGTGTGATGCGTTTGGAAACTGGAAACTGGAAACTGGAAACTGAAAACAGTGCCGCTCTAGTTGGGAGACCATAGCACCGAAACAGCTTGAAAAAATGTCTGCTGCTAAGGTAGCGTTTGGGAAAAACAATGTGCCAATTAAGTTTGGGATTGCCGCGCCGCAGCCTTTTGTTTGAAGACCAGCGGTTTGTTTGGCGCTCAGGAATTGAAGCTGCGCCACTTAGAGTTTGCGCCTCAAAGTTGTTGCACAGTTTGAAAAATAGTGCCGCCTGTGTTGGGAACCACTGCTTGCTGTTTGTTCAAAATAAATTGTGTTTTTGTTTGAAAACCAGTGCTGTGCACTACTGTTGTGCGTTGGATGGAAACAGGCAGCTGTTTTGAAAACCACTGCTGCTTGCTTTTGGCGCTGCTGCTTCTTGCTATGTAAACCGGTGCTGTTTGGATGAAATTGCGTGCTGTTCTTGGATGAAAACCACTGTTTTGTGGTTTGAAAAAGTGTCGCCGAACAGATTGCTGCGGTTTTGGAATTTAAGATGCCGCAGCCAGATTTTGCACTGTGTTCTTCGTTCTTCTTTAATTTTTTTTATTTTATTTTGATTACATAAAATAAAAAAAATTAAAAACCAAAAAACATTTATTTTTACATTGATCCTATGCATCTGTAGATTTCATAATCAATCAACCACGATCAACCTTTGTGGTTAAAAATAATTAAATTAAATCATAATCCACGCATTCAATTAAACATAAAAATAAAAGATGATCATAAAATTGGGATTTAGAACGCCTGCAAAATAAAGTTAGCAATAGTTCTAAATCTACCTGGCCCCGATAACCGTAAACAAAAAACAAAACGGCTCTGATACCAAAAAACACAAAAAAAACGGCTCTGTGTTCCGCTGGTAGGTATCATTGTTTTTGTAAATAATTTTCGGTAAAAAATTAACTAGATGGGCAAACGGTGAAACGGACTCCAGATAAAACTTTTGACGATGAACGATCAAAATAAAACCCGTGCAACAAAAGTCAATTTAGAAAAATACATTTTTGTCGATCTATTCTTCAACAACGATTTGATTCCGAATTGAAACTCTTGTCAGATCTTCTTCCGTATTTCCGTATGCGATGCTCAAACGTAGTGTGGGTTACGGACTATTGAGAACTCGTACCGATAGAACCCCGATACATTTTGTCTCGAGAGATAAAAAATGATATATCAATAACGATAAACTGGTTCAGCCTACCCGCATATATATAGGGTTACAGTAAGGATCTGGGGAGTAATTATGAGTAAGACTTCTAGTGGAACACAGATACATACCAGCGGTTTCTGCAATTATGAAAATACGCAGCGATTTCTACAATTTTCATAAAACACTAAATTACAGTTCACACCACTAAAGAATTATAATTGCACTCTTACCGATAATCTCAAGACCTTCTTACATTGACCTCCTGTTATTAAATGCTTATGATTTCTCCCTACGTTAAGATTCCCGATACCCGCCAATTAAATTTAATTACTGACAGTTTAATTTAATTGGCATCTTGATACTCCTTAAGCCCTTCCGCTTAACTTATTTGACCGCTGGATAATTAAATCCACGTACAGGGTTTGGCCCAGTCAAAATTCATAAGCATCATTAAGGGAGTACCGTCAATCCTGATCTTCGGGACGTGGATTCTGTCAATAATTAATATTTGCCTTATAAATAATACTGCTATCCAACTCACCAGGAATATAGACCCATATAAGATCGCACCCTCTAACGAATCAAAACAACGAATATTAAATATACACAAATCAATAATTATTTCAAGATTAAGAGGATAAGCACTATTCATAATAACATTGGGGTGTGAATTAATTTATATAGTCAATACAAAATTAATTACCCCAAATGTTAAGTTCAATACACATAAAGTGTACTAGTACAGAGAGTCGGAACAATAGATGATGCAATTATCTGTTCCCCGTAACCAAGACAGTCATACTAAAACTCTGTACTACAGTCGTACCGACGGTATGTCTATTTTCATCTAAACTGTGAACATAAAACTTATATTCTGCAAGAACCTAAAATCTGATCTTTTGTGTGCAAGCCGTATTCTACACATCAGATTAAATACTATGCAGAATATCGATATCCATGCATAACATTAAAAATAATACACATATATTGCTCATAAAAATTCTCATAAAATAGAAAATTAATTTTAGTAAAATTAAATACTAAAAACATGATTTTCAGTATACCAACCCTAACATCATCCACTCCCACAGTTCCTATGTATTTGAACCTACAATTCTGATACCAATCTGTAACGCCCTAATTTATAAACAATAAAACCCATGTACAATTCTAGAAATTTTTGCAATAAAGGTGACCGTTTTTTTTAACACAACCCCTAAAAATAGTCAATTCATAACCCAAAAGTAAGTTTAAACATACTTAATAAAAACCCCATTCTAAAATAATTTTTCAATAAAAAGCCACCCAGCGAAATCTGCTCGAACGAACTCCTTATCGCTCGAGTGGTGGGGCACCCGAGAGTTACTACCCATAAACTGTGAGATTTGCTAAGCTTTGGAAAAATAATCACTTTTTCTCCTCCTTTAAACATGATCTTAAATAGGCAAATTTGAGATGCAAAATATACATTTGAGAGTAAAATAACCATCTTTTGATTATGAACCCGAAATCAACTTCAATATCAAATTCATCATTAAAAAGGGTAAAACCTCTAACCCAACAAACAAACGAACATCCTCACATGCATACATAACATGAATATATGACCTTAAGACCTTACAATCCAGGTGTTCTAACCCCAAGTATAATAATCTGAACATCCCAAAGGGAGACAAGAATTGCATCTTTACAATTTCATTTTCCAAAAACATACTATTCAAGAATATGTAATCTTATCAGTTACTCAAAAGGGTCCAGCGACCATCATCTCAGTTGAAAATCTTATTTTCGCTATCACCTGAAATGTTGTTAAACAACTTAAGCCGAAGCTCGTAGGAAAAAGACTAACAATGAACATATGCATGACATATGAAGATGGTTATGCGGGATGCACATATGTTTAATAAAAAACCACATCGTTTGTCCCAAGCCAAATTCCCAACACATAACCAAGTTTTGTACGAAACGATTATTATTCAAAGCTCCATAGTTTTGGTGAAATTAACCATTTTTCTCGATCATCTTATCATTCTCATCGTTTTATCCATTCATCCAATTAAGGTTTTACCAACCAAATTTATCCATCAGTTCATTAAAGTACCAAGGCTAGATGGTACCAATAAACTCAGGCTTACTTATCACCACCGGTACACGCGAGGTCCGAGAGATAAATACGCATTCTATAGCCCGACACGGGGAGCACACATTTTTGGTTTCTCTAGAAAACAATGATGGGTGGGCCGCCCAAGAGCACGCTTTTATGGGAATTAACCCCAAAGAAAAGGCTTACATTACATTGCGCAAGTTTTCGGTCTTTTACCGAGGAGCAACTCGTACCCAAGCTTAATCATTCACTTTCATCACACGGTACTTTAATCATATAATTGTTTCATTTCATTAACAACCAGCACGAGTCCAACCATCAACCTTATTTATTCCTCTCACCCAACCCATATCCTGATATGCATTTCTCGATTTTACATAAAAAATCCCAAATTTTTGTACTCAGCATTGTCATATGCCACACAACTCATGAAATATAAATACAATAGGTTATGGTAACCCTCAATTTAGCCAATAATCACATCAATTTCAACATATGGGTCCCTTAACTCTAAAATCCCCAATTTTCATAGTTTAAACTCAAATTCAAACCCTAACCCATCATTTTTCAAATCCAACTATATTCAACAACAACGTGGAGATAGAATCATGTTAAATCATCCATAGATCTAAGATTTAACCTTGATTAACACCAAGCCCTAACCTAGGGCTTCAAAAACGTCATTTTCATTCTTTTACGTTCATAATTTCAAAGATACAGCACGTATTATATAGATATTCAAGGATAGTCATATATCCTACCTTTGGGATGCTAGATCCACAAGAAAAGGCCCAAACGATCTTCAACAATACAGTGAGAATAAAGCCTCCAACGTCCAGATTGAACCCTTAACGGTAAACAACCAGGGTGGATATGAGAGATCCCACCAAGAGAAGCTAGGAAGCACCAAACAACCCCCAAAACCAAAACCCTAGCTCTCACCTTAGCTTTAAAGAGAGAGGGAAATGAAAAGAATGAGAGAAAAAGAGCCCACACACGACTTTAAAAAATCTGCACGCTAACAGTCCGCTTGAGCGGACCTTTCACTTCTCAAGCGGCCATCCTGCCCAAAATCTCTCGGCCACCTATTCACTCGAGCAGTCCACCCTCTGCTCGAGCGATCAAAACTAGATAGAAACCACGATCAAAAGTAAAAACTGAACCATACATAAGTAAACACCTCACAATGACATTCTCATGCATTTCTTCATACTTAACTATCGTTAGCAAACATATACAGGCTCAAGTTTTAATTCGTATGCAACATTTACGCATTTAACTGTTTCCACAGAACCTAATATATCGTTTTCATTAATACAAGAAATTAACAAGGGACCGGGTCCCTACACTGACACTATTGCGATCGCAACCATTAATGTCACATCCACACGTTTTGGATCAAATATGTTTGCGACCGCAACCTCTGTAGGTTACGGTTGCCACCTTTGTTTGTGTTTCAGTAAGTTTAATTTTGTTCCAGTAAACTATCCTTGCTCTTTACATTATTCTGTTGATTACAAGTATGTGATTTGTAGTATAGTTCTAGCATAATTAGAGTCTAGAAACCTTAGGATTATTTTCCTTTGTTTAGTCCCATATCATGCTTACTATGCATCATTGGTGTTATTTGACATGATTAGAGTTTATTAGTTACTTTTAATGATTTTATTCTTTAATTGTCACATTCGGTTTGCTCTATGTATCCTTTAGTTAGAATCTGCATATCTTAGGATCTATGATTTTTTATTATGCTTTGTTTGACATTCTATATACCTATGCTATGTATTTTCATTATTTAATTTTGAATGTTCTCTTTGTCCTCATTTTTTGCATTTACATGCATTTGAGAAATATAATTAAAAATCAATGATGATTAGTGGGGGCCAACCTCACGGTTGGGTGAACAGAGTACCTAACATCTTTCTCGATTCGTACTTTAGCCACTGAACCCTTGTTTTCCCTGATTAAATATTTTTAAAATCAGTAACTCATTTTAATTTTTCTTGATTTTTCTCAAAAATGAAGTGGCAACTCTATTTTTCACAAAAAGGATTTTGAAAATTTTTTAATTTTCAAGGTATTAAAAAGTTTTTAAAATAACTCTTGAATTTCCTGTTGTAATTTTGAACCAAACCATAAATCCCGACACCACAGTATTTTCTAGCGACTCCGCTGGGGACTGGTTTACAAAATCAACTAAGAGGGCTAGACTTGAAAATGTCATTGGTTCTTAATTTGACTTTCTCATTTGCATTCTCGCATGCATTTTGTGTTGTTCTCAGCCCCCTGCTTGGTCGACCCGATACCCCTGTTCGTTTATTGTCTCACGGCTATGTTAGGGAGACGACCAAGCCTTTTAGCCGCACGCTCCTTTTGGTGCGACAAAATAGTTATTGCGTACCGTTAGACCATGTCCTGCACCACACTAGGCATGGGAGGTATATTCTTGACTCTATTTAGAAGGTACTCAGAGTGTTGACTAAACTGGCCTTTTCTGCATATAGTAGCTTATAACCTCCCATTAGGTACGTAACCAGTAGGATTAAATATTTTTGTTTAATTGTATGTTTTGTTTATGTTTGTTTAGGACTTTTGCTTGTTTTTTTTGCTTAGGATAGTTTCTCTCCTGAGGTTCGGCCCGGGTTTACTTCCGATCTTTGTTCATTTTAGAATAGTATCCCTCTCAGGTTCTTACCCAAGTTTTTGTCTTAACCTTGGTCTGTTTTAGGATCTCTATTTTCTTTTTGGCGCTTTGCCCAAGTTTTGGATAAGGCCCTTGTTCTTAGCTTAGGATACCTTTCTCTTTCTTGGTGGCTCTACCCGGGGTGTCAGTTTAGTGCTTTCGGGTTTTGTTTAGGCTTGCTTCCTTTCTCAGACTTCTGTTCGGGTTTTGGCTTAGGGTTTTATTTGGTTTAGATATGTTTTCCTCTTGGAGTACTATCTGGTTTCTCCTGTAGAACCTTTGGTTAAATCTCTATCCCAGTGTTCCTCTGTATAGCGTTAGTATGGTTCTCGAGTTTCTCTTTCAGGGTTTTCAAGTGCTGTGCTTTCCAATTTTTCGTCAGTCTGGGCCTGGCAAGAGCATTTTTTTGTTTTTCTGCTCGCAATCAGTGGTTTCGCTATCTGTTATCGAGGATCTATCCAAGAAGTTTTTGATACTTAATTTTTTCCTCTTGGGGTTCTAGGATTATTCTGGTTTTAGATCATTGAGTCAGAAAAAACTGCATCTAGTGCATGCCTAAGCCAAATCAGTAACAGGAAGACGCTACAGGGTATCCGAACGAACAATGGAATCATCTAAGATGACAGAGAATGAAGTAAATTTGACAGCCCTAATGAGGGAAATTACTAAGGTACAGAGGGCGGTCAAACAGCAGATGTAGGCTCAAAACCAGTGTCAAGTCTAGATTTGGGAAATGCAAGCTTGCTTGCCATCGTTAAACGAGCAACAAGATGATTCAAATGAGAACATAGAGGATTTCTAGGGAGATAATTAGGGACAGGATGGACCACAGGTCGTCGTACCACCTTGGGTTCCTCGTCAGGTCATGGCAGAAGAGGAAAACACAGCTCAATCTAGGGAATTCACACTGGACAAAAAAATTGATAGAATGGAAAGGTGCTGAGGAAGGCAAAAGGAATGGAGGAATATATGCTGAATGTGGGTGGCTTATGCTTATTCCCAGATGCCAAGCTGCCAAAAAAGTTTAAGATGCCAAAAATAGAAAAGTTCAATGGAATCGAAGATCGTCGAATTCATTTGAGAATGTACGTCGGTATCCTCTCTCTCATGGGGATCGATGACCAGTTGAAGGCTCAGCTATTCCACCGATCTCTTTCAGGGGCAGCTCAGAAGTGGTTCCTTTCTCTCGATGTTTCTAGGACCAAAATATGGGAATATATTGCAACAACATTCATCAATTAGTATAGGTACAATGTCCAACTGAACGTCACCACCTGAGAACTTGAAACCACCCGACAGGAAGGCCAGGAGTTATTTGTGGATTTCCTGACCCAATAGAGAGGAAAGGCGGCTAAAATAATGAATCGACCGACGAAAAAGGAGCAGGTAAGGATTGTGGTAAAGAATTTGCAATCCCCTCTGAAGCGCTATCTGATCACAAAGTCGATCTCCACTTTTAAGCAGCTATTTGACACCAGAATTCAAATAAAAGACGCAATCCACACGAGAGATATAGAGAAAGCTGAGCCGAGCTAGAAAAAGAGATGACCTTACCCTACCAAGAATCTGAATTAGAATTAACCTACCCCCTCCGCAAATCCTATTTCCCGGTCAAGTGAAGTGAACCTTTTGAACCCTCAATCCGAACCGCCAAACTCTTCATCTTTAGCATCACCCAAAAATAACCAACCACTACAGCAAAGAATACCGAAGAGAGTCTTCACTCCCCATAATATACCTCTGTCTACAGCCCTGAATCGACTTGTCGAGAAGGGATTGATAAAACTTTTGGATCTAATGCCGCTACCAAACCCCCTATCGCCAAGATTCAACGCTTCCCAGTACTGTACATTCTATTAGAGCCATGGACATTTGATCGATAACTACCAACGACATTGTCATGAAGACTAAGATCTCATTGATAACAAGGTCATTCTGCCTCCCTCTGCTGTTTAGAAGCCGAATGTCATAACATATCCACTACCGAATAACGTTAAGCAGGCCAGTGTGAACTGTATTTATCTGGGGCAGTTGGAAGATCCTAGCTGTTATATCTGTCCGACATATTTATGTTGGACGTAAGTGACCAAGATCATTGATTTGAATACTTTTTTTAAAAAAAAAAAATCTAGACGGGCAATCACCAAAACATGCTTCAGATTAAAAACATTTTGATGTCGAACGATCAAAATAAAATCCATGCCGCCACAGTTAATTTAGATAAATACCTTTTGGTTATTTCTTTAACTATAAACTTTGATTCTCTAAGTTGAAGCTCCGAATAGGCCTTCTACTGTATTACCGTTGCGATTCTTGAACGTAGTGTGGGTTAGGATCCATCGAGAACAGGTACTGGCAGAACTTGATCAATCTTAGTCTTAAAAGACAACAACAGGATATTTATGAGCTACAATAGGGACTTGTGGAGTAATTATGACATAGACTCCTAGTGTGACTTAGATACCTTTTTAGCTGTTTCTGCAAATATGCAAACCTCTTAGCGATTTCTGCAATTATGAAAACCTTAAAGTAGTTTCTGTAATTTTCATAAAATACTAAATTACAGTTCATGCTACTAAAGAACTGTAACTGCACTTTTAGCCATAATCTCAAGACCAATTGCATTGAGCTCCTGTTATTAAATGTTTAACTCATCTCCCCACGTTAAGATTTTTTATACCCACCAATTAATTTTAATTACAGACAATTTAATTTAATTGGCTTGTTAAAATTTCTTAAGCCCTTCCACTTAACTTATTTGCCGACCGAATAAGTAAATCCACCTATAAGGTTTGGTCCGGTCAAAACTTATAATCCTCCTTACAGAGGTATTGTCAATCCCGAACATTCAAAAAGTGGATTTCGTTAATAATTAATATTTACCATATAATTAATAATGCTATCCAACTCACCAGGACTATTGACCCATCAAAGGTCGCACCCTCTAATAAATCAAAACAATGAATATTAAATATACGCAAATAATAATTATTTCGAGATTAAGAGTATAAGCACTCATAATAACCTTTGGGTATGAATTAATTTATATAGTCAGTATAAAATTAATTACCCAATGTGGTCCTGTTCAAGACACAAAAAGTGTACTAACACAAAGAGTAGGAATAATAAACGATGCTATTATCTATTTTTCGTAACCAATACAGACCTACTAAAACTCTGTGCTATAGTGGTACCGATGGTTTGTCCAATTCTATATAAATTGTGAACCGTAAACTTATATTCTACAAGAACCTATAAATAGGTCTTCTATACGCAAGCCGAACTCAACATACCAGAATAAATAATGTACAGAATAAAGGACAAACATACATAACATATGAAGAAATAATATTGCATACATTGCATATTAAGATTCTCATAAAATAAAATAATAATTTTATTAAAAATAAAATTAAATACTAAAACCAACAAAAATCATGAATTTTAGTATACAACCCTAACAATCTCCCACTTATACTTAAAACCATGTTGTCATACATCTGACTCCCAAGCCCTCTACATGATTGTCAAAAGTCTTAGCTAGTAGGTTCTTTGTAAAATAACCTGCAAGGTTGTCCTCTGATGCAATCTTGGTCATAGCAACATCACCTCTCTGTATAATTTTTCATATTAGGTGATACTTACGCTCAATGTGCTTTCCTTTCTTATGGACTCTTAGCTCCTTCGAGTTTGCAATCGCTCCGCTATTGTCACAATAAAGTGTAATAACCGACTGAACTGAATGCACCACATCAAGATCCAACAAGAAGTTCCTGAGCCAAATAACTTCCTTGGCTGCTTCAAAAACTGCCGCGCACTTGGCCTCCATGGTAGAATCAGCAATGCAAGACTGCTTAATACTCCTCCAACTTAGAGCTCCACCTCCCAAGGTAAACACATATCCTGAAGTAGACTAACGGGAATTTTTATCTGACTAGAAGTCCGAGTCTGTGTACCCCAAAGGTACTAGACTATCTGCCTAGTAAATCAACATATAGTCCTTTTTAGGTACTTAATTGTATTCTTTACTGTAGTCTAATTCTTCTACTCTGAGTTAGACTGATATCTGCTAATCATGCCAACGGCAAAGAAGATGTCAGGTCTAGTACAAAGCATAGCATATATTATGCTTCCTACTGCTAAAGTATAAGGAACCGCCTTCATCTTCTCTATCTCAACAGGTGCCTTAGAACACTGATCCTTGGATAGAGTGATTCCATGCCTAAAAGAGATAAACCTTTTCTTGAAATCCTGTATGCTAAAACGAGCAAGAATATCATCGATATACATTACTTGTAATAAGCTCAACATCATTTGTTTTCAATCTCACAAAAACTTGATCCCAAGGATGTGACTGGTTTCTCCCAAGTCCTTCATATTGAACTACCCAGATAACCATATTTTTACCGAAGATAACACCCCTACATCATTTTAGATGAGTAAAATATCATCTACATAAAGTACTAAAAAGACTCCCTCACTTCCGTCACACTTCTTGTACACACATGACTCATCTGGATTTTGATCAAAACCATATGACTTTTTGGCTTGATCAAATCGAGTATTTCAAGAACTCAATTTCTACTTAAGTTCATAAATAGATCTCTTAAACTTGCACAACATGTGCTCCTCGCCTTTTACTATGAAATCGTCTGGTTGTACCATATAGATACACTCGTCAAGACTTCTATTAAGAAAAGCTGTCTTGACATCCATTTGCCAAATTTTGTAATCAAAATGGGCCGCAATGAATAACAGAATCTGGATAGACTTAAGCATGGCTACCGGTAAAAATGTATTCTCATAATCGATCCCTTCTTTATGAGTGAACCCTTTTGTAAGAAGCCTAGATTTAAGGTTTTAATCTTCTTGTCTGCTCCTCTCTTCCTCTTGTAGATCCACTTACATTCCATGGGTTTTATCTCTGAATTCATAACATTTTACTAAAGATCTGCATCTTTGTCTTGGAGTGCTTCATTGTAATTATAGAGTTCGGTATCCAGTTCTACCGGGATCTTGTCAAAAGGATCTCTTAAGAACATATACCGATGGGGTTGATAAACAATCCTTCCACTACGATGAAGCACTACCCGCGTCATATACTAGCAGTAATGTGCTATGCAGAATCTAGACCCAGTGCACCATTACCCACATGCTCGTCTGGCATGTTGATGGTAGCACCCTGTTTAAGATCTGCACATACCCGATAATCCTCCCACTACAACGAGGCAATGGGATATCAGTGACTTATGGTTTCTCTTCCATTCTATTGGTATTTTCTCTCATTTCTTCTAGAGCAATTTTACTTTTGGACCTGTGGTCCATAATATAATCTTGTTCCAAGAATCGGGCATTGGTACTAACAATAACCTTTTGATCCTTAGAAATATAAAATAAACCACCCTTCATTCCCTTGGGATACCCAACGAAGAAACAAACTTATGTTCTCAGTTCCAACTTACCCACGTTCCCTTTCAGCACATGTGCTGAACTCCCCCAAATCTGAATATGTCTCTGACTAGGCTTGTGCTAGGACCACAATTCTGTGGGAGTAGAAGGTACTAATTTGGAAGGTATCAAGTTCATAATATAAGCCGTTGTCCCTAATGTGAGTCTCCAAAACGAATCAGGTAATTTCGAATAACTCATCATCGATCTTACCATCTCTATAAGAGTCTTATTCCTTCTTTCTTCTACACCATTATGCTGTGGAGTGCCTAGTGTAGTCAATTGGGATATAATCTCTTCTGACGATAAGTAATCCCTAAACTCTATAAAGAGGTACTCACCACCACGGTCGAATCGTAGTAATTTGATACTTTTACCCAAACGCTTCTCCGTCTTTGCCTTGAATTCTTTGAATTTCTCAGAGTATTCTGACTTATAGTACATCAAGTAAATGTATCTATACCTTGAGAAGTTGTCAATAAAACTAACGAAGTACTCAAAGCCACCTCTAGCCTGGATAGTCATAGGACCATACACATCAGAGTGAACCAGTTTCCACTGTTCTTTAACTCTATAGCTTTTGACCAAAAAGGGTCTCTTGATCATCTTATCCTCTAAGCAGTATTTACTGACTGGAAGTGCCTCCACTTCCAATAAACTTAAAGGTCTATCTTTTACCAGTCTATTTATTCTTTTTAGATTAATATGGCCAAAGCGTATGTACCAAAGAAATGTTTGGTTCATAAAAGAAGGATCTTTTCTCTAATATGATAAATTAGATGTGTTATTCAATTCAATCAGTTGTAGTGCTAGAGAGATAAAAGATATAACATACATATCATCCACCAACGTACCAGGACAAATAAAATATTTATTTTTCTTAATAACCACAGAGTCATTAAAATGAACAGAATATTTTTTCTTTATTAAATTAGAAATCAAAATTAAATTCCTTCTAATAGAAGGTACATGAAGACAATCATTTAAAAGTAGAATCCTATATCTACTAAAGCTAAGAGTGACAACTCCTACTGCAACTGCTGCTACCATTGTATTATTGGCCATATGTAGATAAATTTTCTCATCACTGCGTTGCCTGGTTTCATGAAAACCTTGCAAGAAATTACAGACATGATTACTGGCTCCCGTATCTACACACTAGGTACCGATAGATAACACCGCTTAACATGTTTCAACCACTAGTAAACAAAAATTACCTTGCTTGTTCTGCTTATTGAGAAAAATTGGGCACTATTGTTTCCAATGTCCAAACTGGTTACAGTGATAGAACATGCCTCTCGGCTTCTTTACACCAGCTTTTGGCCTCTTAGCTGCTTTTGGACCTATATCTCCCAATTTTTGAGCCTTTTTCATCTTCCTGCCTTTTGGCTTATAGGAAGAACCTTTTTCAGCCACATTCATAGTACCTGGCTTCCTAATAACACCCTCGGCTACTTGAAGTTCTTTAAAACGTTCTGCTAATGAAAAGTTGAGCTTATTCATGGAATAATTCAGGCAGAATTACTTAAAGCTATCAGGTAGTGACTGGAGTATGTCATCGACCTGGGTTTCCTCGTTAATCTCATCTCGTAGGTTCTCTAGTTTATTCAGATGACTGATCATCTTCATAACATAATCTCTAACTGGGGTGCCTTTAACCATGCTTGTATTCATCAGAGATTTCATGACCCCCTGCCTAGCACCGTGATTTTGATCTCCAAACATTTTTTTGAGGTTCATAATCATGTCATAGGCACTGGGCATAAACTAATCCTGATGCTGCAAAATATAAAAGTCAAAATGTAATAGCGAGCCATCTGATCAGCTTTCTGCCACTTCTAATAAGCCCGAATTTCCTGTTCGATCGCCCCCTCATCAGGTGCTGGTGGACAAATATCAAATACTGCAAACATATAATCTTTGACAGTTAAGACAATATCCAAGTTCCTTTTCCAGTCTACATAATTTGGTCCCGTTAGTTTGTTTTCTTTGAGTATGGTCGCGAGTGGATTGAAAGCCATTTTAAAACTTGAGAATTACATATTTAAAAACTATTAATTATGACGAGAAAAAACTTAAAATTTTATTTTAGATTAGTTCTCTCTACCATTAAAAAAAATTTGCTAGCAGCCTGGTACCATATGAATAGCATGCCTCAATGAGAGGACATCTACTATCCATCGTCTGACCAAACAGGCTAATTCCAATTAATTTTACCATCTAGGCAATAAACCATCTCAAGTAAAATTAAATAGCTGGCATAGTTTCGGTCTAGTAAATAATAGCAGTGACTCAGATAAAGAGGATACTATTATTTACAGATAAGTATTAACCTTTACCTAATCCCGAATCAATCACTTCGCAATGAACTCTTCAGGTAGAGAAGTGATCCACCCTAATAATTATTCAGAATTATTCCTAAAGGAGGTTCGTACCGGCGATATTGCAATTGATTCTATCCAATGGGGAGGAAGGCCTTACTGCTAATAAGCTGAATTAATTACATCATCTACGAACTAGTGATGGAGACTATGAGATTTATCTGTGAATAAATTTCTTCTCCCACTTAGTTTTTAAAAATATTTTGAGGGTTATAAAAACTATTCAATTAAAATAAATTTACTAATTTTAAAAATCACATGATTTGAAAGATTTTGATTTTTTTAAAACTATTTTTTTCGTATTTTAATGTGTAAAAAAATTAAATACACAGTTTTTACTTTGCTTTACAGCTAAGGTATTGAATAAAGACATTCAAGTACGAGTTATTTCACAGTTTTTTTGAAAAATAACAATATATTAAAATTAAACCTTTTCTATTTAATGAATCCAAAAATTCGGGATTAATTTTCACGTTTTATTAATATATCCAATTTATTAAAAAATTATCTTAAACGTGTTATTTTATAAAAAATAAAATATCTACAATTTTTTCATTTAATTAAAAAACTTTTAATTAAAAAAATTTTATTTTATTTTTTTTATAAAATATTAATAAAAAGCAAATTTTTCTAAATTAATTAAATTAAACAAGAAATATAAAATTAATATTTATCATCCATATAGTTTATGTAAATATATAAACAAGATAAATATTGTCCAGTTATATGATCGAGGTGAAACTCAATTGAGTTTCATGTTCCTGTATCCAAATAAGTTTTTAATCTTTCAATCGCTGCAGAAAGCTACTTATTCTTTCTAGAATCGAACAAGAATTCATCCATTCACAATATTATAGATATACAACACCTCTTGAGTCCTATCTCATCATAAAATAGCCTCGGGAGACCTCGAACCAAGCAACCACCGCCGGCAACAACTAACGCCGCCGGCGCCGCACCACTGCCGCTGTTTCTAGTAGCTTTTGTCGCCACTTCAGAACTCCGTTTTCATTTTTATTTTTTCTAAAAAATAGCTTACAAAAAATACTATTTTTTTTAAAAAAAAAGAACGAAAAATGCCTCAAAAATTGCTTTCGATGTGCCACGAAGGGGTTGCGCCGTCTCACCACCGCAACACCAGCCACTACCCCTGCTTTTGCCATTGTTCGGAGACTGTTTCAGCTCCCGTTTCTTGTTGTTTTTAACACTAATATACCACCACATATTTTCCTGGAGAAAGCTTCGAAAACATTCCTCAAAAAGCTCAAAAACGGCCCCCGAAATAGCCCCGGATAGCCATTGTCGCCTCCGCCTGTTGCCGTTGTTTTCGTGCCGCTTGTGCTACACTTTTCCCCACTATTTTTTACTGTTGTTTCAGCCTATTTTACTGTTGTATTATGCCCAAACATTTGCTCAAAAACTAGTCCCAAAATCATCTCAAACAATCACCAAAATCGGTCCTGAATTGCCACAGCCGAAGCCACTGGTGGTGGCTATTTTTGCTGGTTTTTCCCAGCTATTTTGGGACGTATTTTACTACTATTTTTAATGCATAAATCCTGCAGAAACTTACAAAAAAAAATGTTACAAAATCGTGGAACAACCACCGCAATTCGTGGCCCGAAATCTCCCGAAACCACTACTAGAACAACTGGTTATGCCGCTACCCGTTCTTCGTATTCTTAGACATTCAAACTTATTCTTAAATATTTTAAATAATATTTAAAAAGAAAATAAAATTTTTTACATTGAAAATTTATGTTCTGGAGGCTCACAATCATTTTAAAAAGTTTAAAACTATCACACTCAAACCTCGTGATTAAAAATTAAATTATAATCATTATCCACACATTCAATCAAACATGAATATAGTGACGATCATAAAACCAGAATTAAAACGCTTGCAAAACAAAGTTACCACTGTTTTAAATCTACCCAGCCCCTCGATTAACCGTAAACATAATAAAAAAGGCTCTAATACCAATTGTTGGAGGTAAATTTCCAAAATCAGTACTTTGAATACGATTTTTTCAACAAAAAAATTCAGACAAGCAATCACCGAAACAGGCTCCAGATTAAAATTTTTTTGATATCGAACGATCAAAATCAAATCTGTACCACCACAGTTAATTTAGATGAATACCTTTCGATTGTTTCTTCAACTACGAACTTTGATTCTCTGAGTTGAAGCTCTGAGCAGACATTCTACAGTATTCTCGATGCGATTTTCGAACGTAGTGTGGGCTGCAATCCTTCGAGAATTGGTACCGACGAAACCTGATCAATCTTATTCTTGAAAGATAACAACATAAATTGGTTCAGCTTACACATATTTATAGGCTACAGTAGGGACCTGTGAAGTAATTATGTCATAAACTCCTAGTGTGACTCAGTTACCTTTTCAACGATTTTTGCGATTTTTGTAATTTTTATAAAATACCAAATTACAATTCATGCCACTAAAAAACTGTAACTGTACTTCTAGCCAAAATCTCATGACCAATTGCATTAAGCTCTTGTTATTAAATGCTTAACTCATCTCTCCACGTTAAGATTCTTGATACCCACCATTTAAGTTTAATTACTGACAATTTAATTAAATCGGCTTCTTAAAATTTCTTAAACCCTTCCACTTAACTTATTAGCTGGTCGGATAATTAAATCCACCTATAGGGTTTAGCCCAATCAAAAGTTATAAGCTTCCTTAAAAGGGTATCGTCAATTCCGAATAATCGGGATATGGATTCTGTCAATAATTAATATTCATTATATAATTAA
>JAUMHN010069553.1:0-21067 GCA_032360265.1 Heliamphora ciliata
CTTGCCAACAAATAAACATATACATTCAATATCTATGTCATGAGACTATGAAAGACGTATTGCACTATTGTATCAGTCATATTTGAATTTTTTGGATTATGGTAATTAAAGGTTTAACATTTCCTTTTTTTTTTTTTTATCTTACAGTTGATTCCTAGCTAGCTTGTTCTCTCTTTAGTTCAATAGCTTTTCCGGTAGATGGTAGATGGAATATGCATAATTAGAAAGATTACGATTTGTATTGTTATCAATTGAAATGAATAATTTAAACAAAAACTTAATTATAAAAATTTATTCAATAATTTTTGAATTTTCAAGAGCAAAAAAAAAAAAAATTGAAATTAAAAACTAAAACATTAGGGTAAATTTGAAAGTAAAAATTAAAATCTCAATTTAAGACGCATAATTTTTAAGAAAGAGAATAAATTATCCTTTCTGATCACGCAACTCTTATGAATTAGCTCATTGTGATGGAATTGATCCCCAAAAAGTAATTAAAGTGCGAGTAAATTGACCCAAAAAATAAATTAAAAAAAATAATTTAGTTCATTGCACAATTCTTAATAACACAAAGTAGGCAAAAAAGGTTGGCAAATAGCAGGTTATATGTGGGAGAGGAGACATCTTACCTGCTTATAACCTGCATATAACCTGCACTTAATATTTCCTCTCCCACATATGACCTGCCAAGTGACAACCTTTTTGCCATTGAGCATTATGTAAGAGCTCTGTGATTAAAACAAAGATTTAGATATCTTCTGTTAAGATTAGGTGTCTTTTTGGCCCAAATTATAAAAAATCATTAGTTCGTATAAGAATCTTAAAATGCAAAAATCTTGAAACATATTGAACGATCTTTAATGCATAGTGATAGAAAAACATAATTTTCAAAGGAGAGGATTCCTACCAAAACCCAGGCTTTACTTTCTATTTGAATCTCTCTAAATAAGCAACCACCTAAGCCTTAACACCCCACATTTAGTTATTGTTATTTACTTTCTTTTCTTTTCTAATGAAAGAAAGATCAATATTTCTATATCATATCATATGTCGTGCAATTATTCAGAAAATTTGGAATGCCATGTAGTAATGTTTACATGATACTCTCATTCAATTACACAATAAAAAATACTTTAAAAGAATATTAGTGATCTAACTATATCGATTAGATGGAGGACTGGGATGACCTATTCTTCCTGTATTTGGGATAAATGATTTTATATTTTTTGAACCTTTTAACGTTAGTTTAAATGGGATTAATTTTTAAATTCAACTCGTTATGAGAAATTTAAAAAAAAAAAAAAACTTTAATAACAAAATATTAAAATATTCATGTAAGAAGAAATAAAGCCACATTAAGTGAATTTTTTTTTCAATTTTAACCAAAATGACCATACTTTTTATATTCATTTCAACAGACCAAAAAGTAATATTATAAACCAAAAATAAATTAAAAAAAGGGAAAAAGTTCAGGATTCCACTAATAACGATAGTAACTTGCACTGAGATTGATCCACTAATAACATTTATTAATATTTTTCTATTCAAATAGTTCAGTATTCCAGCTTTCTATTAAAGGAGCCATATAGTGTTTTTTTTTTCTTTCTAATTTCCATTTTTTTCTTCATTGAACAGGGCATTTTCACAGACTATGAGCAGCCATTTGCATTAACCTATCTTGGGACCTCACTCCTGGTGGTTTATCTCCCAATAGCTTTCACAAAAGACTGGTTGCTAAAGTTCTTGAATCGATTCTTCTCCAGGAGGAGCCGTGCCGGATCGGAGGCTTCCTACAAACCCATTGATGGATTATCTGATGGTGCAGAAAAGGGAAATAGGTTGGAGTTTTGTGCATTTGAAGTAGAGAATCAAGTGTCCATTGCCATAAAAGAAACTGGGACAGACCTTGTTTTTCATGAGGTGAACCCATTAGTCCTTGAGTGTAAAGATGATGATGACTTGGGGTTGAAGAAACCTGATCATGCCAGAGAAGTTACTCCATGGGACATTGCTGCATTTGGATTTTACCTCGCACCTATTTGGTTTGTGTCAGAGGTGAGGCACTCTACTCTTTTAATTCCCTTATTCTCTTTCTTTCATTTTTTCTTTTGAATTTGGCTTCCGTACTGGACGGGTTGAGCTCCAAAATGAGCCACCTCGACAATACGAGCTAACCGCTTATTTTAACATTCTTAGTGCATAAATTATTTATATAAAAAATTAAATTGATCGAATATCATTAACGAACGATGTTTGTCCCTTACTATTTAATTTTTTTAAATTCAAGAGTGTGTAGATACTTAAAGATATTCAATCAATTTTGATCTTTATATAAATATTATAAATTTTATTAATAATAAAATGAACAACTTGAATCATTGAGATAGGTCTATTTTAAACACAAAATTTGCTCGACAAAATCGGTCTAAATCCATTGCTGGATTTGAAAGAATTTGTGCCTTTTTTCTTTCTTTCTCACTTTCTCTTAGATTCTTTTCAAAATTGGTCGTTTGTTTTTAATTAAAAAAAATCACATTAGCACTTTTACTAAAAAAAAATATATTAACTCTTAACAAGAGATACATGGGAGTCTTACATGATGTGTGGGTCCCAAACTCCTCTTACATACCTCACGTGAGGATTTAATACCATTCTTTTAAAAGTGTTGGTGTACCTATTTTAATTATGGGCTGAGAATATTTATAAATTTGATGTTTATATATGTTGTTTGGAATAATAATTTTTTTTAGTTTTTAGTATTTTAAAATGTTAGTATAAAATTTTAGGTTTCTAAAATTTTCTCTGCCACCAAAAATTAGAATCATAGGAAAATTTGATCAAAAAATAAAAAAAAGTCTACAAAGAAAAAAATTGTAAGTAGTTTTGTGAAAAACAGTTTATTTTGGTTTTTAGCGAATTTTTCAACTTTGGTAATAAAATTACTTTTTAAATTACTGGTGACAAGAGAAATCTTCAAAAATAAAACTAAATTTTTTGGGGTAATTTAAAAAGATAAAAAACTATGTACAAAAGTATTAACAAACACTACCATATATAATAATGTCGAAATGTCGCTTTGTGCCTTATTAATCCATCCTTCCTGGACTCTATTAATGAACCAGTATTGGCGGCGGGAATCATAAGTTTTCAAAATCTCTATTTAACCTATAGTACCCAAGAAACCTAACCCTCAACGGCTGCAGGATTACAGATTAGTAAGCTTGATTGGGGTTGTGTACAAGATCCTAGCAAAGTCACTGATAAACAGGCTAAAATCTGTAATCCATCAAATTATTGTGGGGGAGGAGCAAATAGCCTTTATCAAAGGGCGTCAAATCTTAGTTGGAGTTTAATTGCTAACGAGATAATTGACTTATGAAAAAGGAAAAATTAACAAGAAGTTGTCCAGAAACTAGACTTTAATAAGGCCTATGATTTGGTAAGCTCATAACATGTGTTGAGTATGATGGTTGGATTTGGCTTTGGAAGAAAATGGATAAAATGGTTGGAAGAATGCATATCCACCCCCTTACTATCTGTCTTAGTGAATAGCTTAGTTACGAACTGTTTCGGCATGGAAAAGGGATTAAGGCAAGGGGACCTCCTCTCACTTTTTCTGTTCAACATAGCGGCTGAGAGCCTAAACATCTTGATCTCAAGAGCAAAAGAGAGAAACCTCATCAAGGAAGTGGGAGTGAGAAAGAAAGGATTCGGTATCACTCACCTTCAATTCATGAATGACACAATATTTTTCTTTAGGAATGATGGGGAGGAACTAAGAAATATAAAGGGAATCCTTAAGTGTTTTGAATTAATATTGGAGTTGAAAGTAAACTACCATAAGAATACTCTGTGTGGTGTAGGAATGGGGAGGAAGTAGTCAGAGCCTTGGCCGCCCAAATAAACTGCTAAGTGAGTGAACTCCCTATTCAATTTTTGAGCTTATTATTGGGGGCTAGAATGAGGAGAAAGCTTTCATGGGAATATGTGATTTTCAAGATCAAGAAGAAATTGAAAGTTTGGAAGAGAAAACAGTTATCAACGGCTAGGAGGTTAATGTTAATAAAGGTTTTCTTAGCCAACCTACCCACTTATTTCTTATCCATATGTCGAATCCGTAAACAAGTAAAGGAGGAAATGGAGAGTATACAACAAAAGTTCTTATGGAGGGAGAAGTATAATAAGAGGAAACCGCATATGATATCATGAGAGAAGGCAACAACAAGCACATAATTTGGAGTGCTAGGTATTAGCCAACTGAGAAATAAAAAATGAAGTCTATTGGTGAAATGGTCGTGGAGATATACCAAAGAAAAGGATGCTTTGTAGAGGCAAGTCATTAATCATTTATATGGAAGAAGAGAAGGGGAATGGGTGCCTTTAATCAACAACAACAGAAAATGTGGAAGACTATAGACAGATATTCTAGCTGTTGGAGATCACAGTGCCAAAGTTGGACAAATGTTATGCCAAAATCTGGCTTTGATGATGGGAAATGGGAAAAATACAAGCTTTTGGCATGATGTATGGCTAGGTCAGAAATCTCTGAAGACAGTATACAAAAGACTTTATTTCATGGCAATTGCTGAAATGATGAGAAGGTGTCTTGTGAAAAATACAGAGGAAATTCTCTAGAGGAGCTTATTCTCATGGGAAGCTACCAATTGGCTATACCTTATAGAGGAATTGAAAGCAAACATAAATGATGACTCCAAGCAAGGCATGTATGTGTGGAAAGAAGAGAAAAATTTAACCTTCTCAGTGAAATCTATGAGGAATCTAATTGAAAATGGATGCAATAAGAAAAACGTAGGGGTGCGAAAAATATGGCATGAAACAGCTCCACCTAAATGTCTGCTATTGTGTTGGAGGGTCATACAAAACAAAATTGCAACAAAGGAATAAAATCATACTAGAAAAAGAGTATTGAAGCCATGTTGCAGCCTTAGCTGCATTTCTGCGAACACGAAGTGGAGACAGCGGACCACCTATTTGTAAATTGCCGAGTATCTTGGAGAGTATGGTCGAAAGTAATGGCATGGTGGGAAAAGTCATGGTTCTCTCCGGGCATGATAAATGATTTGTTCAAATCATGGGTAAAAGGAAAGGAGAAAAGACCGAAAAGTATACTATGGGGTTCAACTTTCATTGCACGTATATGGTTCACATGGCTCGCAAGAAATAAAATCATGTTCGACAACACAAAGATTAATCGGGAAGAAATCGTATATACAATTCAGGTGAGGACTGCCTTATGGTGTATGGAAAAGATTAATAGTAGATTTTTCCAAATAGAGGAAGCGATTTATAATTTAGAGGGTATCCTACACTAATTTATGTGCTTGAGAATGGGGGAAGGGAGTTTATCGTAAGAAAATTTTGAAGAGAAAAGTAGAGCTCATGGTGTATGAAAGTGATTAAACGTAGATTTTACCAAATAGAGGAAGTGATTTATAATTTAGAGGGTATCCTACACTAAAATATGTGCTTGAGAACGGGGGAAGGGGGTTTATCGCAAGAAACTTTCGAAGAGGAAAGTAGAGCTCATGTAACAATGGCATAAGGTGGTGAAGGTAGCAGTGGGTGATGAGACCAATGGAAGCAGCTGATACTGACACTCTGTCCACATGGAATATTTCTCTGGCCTCTTGGGATGGTTTATTGATAGGGTCTCCTCGGGAAGGCATTTCCCATGCTCTTGAAGCAATATCAGCATTATACAGCAACTTGTAGTCTTTGGCTTAAGTAGTGGCATTATGTGATGATGGTTCTTTTGTTATGGTCTACTCCCCTTATTTATAAGTTGACACCTTACCAACTATGTGATTGAGGGGTATAACTAGAAATGTATTAATCATCATTTTCTAATACAAATTGGCTTTTGCCGTTCAAAAACAAATAATAAATAAAAATTATATAGCTATTGGTGCAAATTGTATTTGAACAAATCAATTTTACATACTATATTTGATGGGATTTTGGAACACCAATCACCTAGCGCAGCGTAAAAAGGAATCACGGCTTCAATCCATAGAAAAAAAATGAACAAGAACAACCATAAGAAGAATACATGGATATACGTGGTTCGGCTGACTGCTTACCTCCATGGGATGAGAAAAAATAATCCACTATTGACAATAAAGATTGCAATCACTCTCTCTCTACACTCTTTTTGGCCTCCACCTAAGTCTCTTTAGTGTATCGGAGATGTCTCACATTGTCTCTTGTGCCTTAGGATTTCTAATGCTTAACCCCCATTATATTTAGGTTATAATATGACAACGGCTACAATCCTAGCTAGAAGGAAACAAAACGAGTGGCCCGGGGGGTCCACTCGAGTGGAGGTTGCGAAAGGTGCTCTCTGGACGCTGACCGCTCGAGCTATCAGGGGTCCGCTCGAGCGGCCCGTCCTGGAATAGGTTTTATTGTGCGGCGACTAGGGTTAAGTTTTGACCTAGGGGCTTTATATATAAGGGTTTTATGTTTCATAAAAACCTAAAAAGAACGTCCATACACCTAAGAGGCTTAGGTAGAAGGCTAGAGGGTGTGTAGAGAGACAACGAAAGGCTCAAGTTTGAGGTCACAAATACATTGTGAGTGTAAGAGGGAGTGATTGTAATCCTTTTTGATAATAGTAGATTCTTTCTTCTTGTCTCGTTGAGGTAGGTAGCCAACCGAATCACGTATATTGTCTTATTTCTTTTGATTGTTCTTGTTCTGTAATTGATTTGTGTAGATCGTAGTCTACGTTTCTGTTTGCGCTGCATAGGCAATTTGTACTCGTTAAATCCAAACAACTGGTATCAGAACGAGGTTAAAGGCTTGGTCACAAGACTACAGTAGAGATGGTGAGCATCATATATGAAGTTGAGAAGTTTACCAAAAACAATAATTTATCCCTATAGCAGAGACGGATGAAGGATCTGTTGATTCAGTAAGGGGTCTCTAAGGCGTTACTCGACAAGGCAAGAAAGCTAGAGAAGATGACCAATGACGATTGGGAGGACATTGATTTCAAGGCCATGAGTTCAATTCGATTGAATTTGGGAGACGATGTTATTCACAACGTACTTGATGTGGAGACAGCGCACGAGATCTGAAAAAAGTTAGAAGGTCTCTACATGAAGAGAAATTTGACCAATAAATTGTACGTGAAGAAAAAACTATATAAATTGCAAATAAGAAAAGGTACAAATCTTTTGGAACATCTCAACATGTTTAATATGTTCATCACATAATTATCTGGGTTTGGAGTAAAAGTTGATGATGAGGAAGGCGATACTCCTATTGGCATTGCTTCTAACATTCTATGATCATCTGGTGACGACTTTTATGTAGGAAAATGACACTCTAGAACTTAAAAAGGTCACTAGTGCTCTTTTGTAATATGAGAAGATGAAGAGGGATGGTGAATCAGATATAAATAAACTATTGTTGGCTTAGTCTAAGTCAAGCATGGGAAAGAGTAGATTCAGTGAGGTGGGTTCCAATAGAGGGAAATCTCGGTTCAAGTCAAGTGCAAGAAAGAACGTGGAATGCCTCTATTGCCACAAAACTGGTCACATTAAAATCCAATGCCAAGAATTGAAGGAACATCTAGAACAAAAGAAGAGTGGAAAAGCGTCAGTAGAATTCAGTAGTTTTGTTAAGGAATCGTCAGGCAGTGAGGTAGACAGAGATGCACTTTTAGTTTTTTCAGATTTTGATTTTCTGTAAAAGTCATAGATATTAGATTTAGGATGCTCATACCATATGTGTCCAACCAAAGAATGATTTGACACATAAAAGCCGTGCAACAGTGGTACAATTTTAATGGGGAATGACATGACTTGTCAAGCCATTGGAACGGGTACAATGAAAATAAGAATGTTTGACGGGGTTGTAAGATCTTTAAAGAATGTTAGGTATGTTCCAGGACTAAAGAAAAAATTGATTTCTTTATGGATATTGAATTCTTTGGGTTTCGGGTACACAGAAAAAAGTGGAGCAATGAAGATTAGCAAATGTGCTATGATTATCATGAAAGGACAGAAAATCAAGAATCTCTACAGATTGGTAGGGGACACGGTGATATGTGGAGTTACCACTATCACACAAATTGATTCCAGTAGGGACGACACGAGATACAGATATTTGGGGATTGGTTAGGTTGACAAGCAGAATATGTCAAAAAGTCAAAAGAAGAGTGCAACAGTCAAGGTGGAGCTCAGTCATATAAGTTCACCCAGAAAAATGGGTGATTGTGATTCAAGTCAACAGCAGCAAGAGCAGTGCAGTTAGAATCCTTTGTCTTACCAGAAGGCTATAAGCAAATCAAGAAAAGATCATGGGCAAGTAGCAGTGTCAGAGAAGGTAGAGTTACCACATAAGATTGCTAATTTGGAGTTTGAAAAACTGTCCAAGATTGAGAAAACTATTGATTGGAAGAGGGTCAAGTTCAAGTGTGGCTTAGATTTTGTCCAAGTTCATTCAGTTTGATAAAAGAGAGGGTAGAGCACACATACCCATGAAAGAGGTGCAGAACGAGAAAACCAATAGATTTTCAAGATGGTAATGGTTCAAAAATTTGAGTCAAGGTGGAGATTGTTGGTTGGGTGTATCGAATTTCGGTATCCAAGGTTGGTAGGACAACCAGACAGCGTTGATTCAGTTTTTTGAAGGAAACTCTCGAGTTTGTGACCGCTCAAGAAATCAGGGGTCCGCTCGAGTGGGCTTGGGAGGAGTTACTCTCGGGACACTAATGGCTCAAGCGGCCAGGGAGTTAGCTCAAGCGAAGGCTGAGAAAGGTGCTCTCTGAATACTGACCGCTCAAGCGGCTAGGGGTTCGCTCGAGTGGCCTGATGGAGAATAGGTTTTGTTGTGCGGTGACTAAGATTAAGTTTTGACATAGGAACTTTATATATAAGAGTTTTATGTTTTATAGAAACTTAAGAAGAACATCCATACACCTAAGAGGCTCAGGTAGAAGGCTAGAGGGTGCGTAGAAAGATGACGAGATACTCAAGTTTAAGGCCACAGATACATTGTGAGTGTGGGAAAGAGTAATTGTAATATCTATTGATAATAGTAAATTTTTTCTTCTTGTCCCGTGGAGGTAGGCAGCCAGCCAAACCACGTATATTGTCTTATTTCTTCTGATTATTCTTGTTCTCTTTTTGATTTGTGTGGATTATAACATACGTTTCTGTTTCTGCTGCATAGGAAATTTGTGCCCATTAAGTCCCAACAAACCGCTCGAGCAGTTCCAAGACCACTCAATGGATATTTTGCAGGCTTCAGTTTCTCTGCAGTCTGCAAAGCTTCTAATGATAGATTTTCACTCATTCAGCATTTTACACTATTTGAACACCCTTCTACACTGAACGTCTATATTTCAAAACACAAAACCCAACACACATTTTGGTCTAAAATGATTGTGGTGAGAGAAACATAGAAAATATGTCTGTTCAAATTAAAGTTGAAAAAAACTAGTAAAAAAGAAAATGTCCATTTTTTGTGTTATCTAGACTTTATTGTAGTGATTTTTTTTACTTTTCTGTTTCTTTTTATTGCAGAAAGAATTTAAAATGTTTACTCATTAGGGTAATTAATGCATGAAATAGTTTGCTAAAATAAAAAAAAATTATATAAAAAATTAAATCAAATGCACGCATCCCAAAATTTAGTCTCTGCCACTATTGACATAAGTTTGTTTTCGTGCACCGATCATGCCAACAAACTAGTGTAAACGTTTTATAATATAATTAAAACCAACCTATTTTTATCTATGCATTCCTCATTTACCACAATGCTACTCTTTACACACCCATTTGCTTTCAATGAATATGATTAATTTTGAAGTACATTTGTATACAGTTCATCTAGTCTTGGGCCTTGTTTGAGCTAATTTTTGTAATTTTTGTTTTTGTTTTTTTTTTTTAATTTGTTCATCTTTTGATTATTTTTTTTATTTTTCTAAATTGTATCAATGAGATGAACTGAAAAATTAAAAAAATTTGATTAAAAAATAAAAAAGGTTAACTAAAGATGAAAATAAGTTACATAAAAATTGGTGCATTGGCTTATTTTTATTTTTTCTGAACTTTTTTTATATTTTAATTAAAAAAATTATTTTTCTAGATCGTCTCGATAAGAGGAGTAAAAAAATATAATAATTTGACTAAACAATGAAAAAATTTCACTTTAAAGACGAAAACAAATTAAGTAAAATAAGCCCAAACAGGCCCTTAGTATTGTTTGTGGATTTACATTTTTTGTTGCAGATCTCGGCAAGAATCCAATTGTTCATTTTTGTGAGTTTTTGAATTCTACAGTATTTGGCCAACGCCGCGCTTGCACGAACAAGCGTTGCCACAACCACGGTATTGTTCTCAACCACTGGACTTTTCACTCTCTTCATCGGCGCGTTCCTGGGACAAGACACCATAAACATAGCAAAATTAACTTCTGTTTGTGTCACCATGGCCGGTGTTGCTATGACGACAATGGGAAAGACTTGGGCCACAGATCACTTGCAATTAAGAACAGCTAAGTACGTTTGATTTGAGATTCTTCAAATTTTGATTAAGGTCAATCTGAACATACACATGATTTTTGGGTTACATGTGACTAGCTACATATGGAGGACATGAACATTAAAATTTCTTCTATTTTATATACTATGAAGTGCATGTTCTACATTAGAATATGAACTAGGAGATTCTTGTGCTTCTAAGGCTGTGGATTGAGGATTTGTGAAGAGATTTGTGGAGCGAAAAAGAAAGGTGAGAAAAAAGCAAAGCAAATAATAAAGTGAAGAGATTAATTTTATTTCTTATGTTCTCTTTTTCCTTTGTCTTGATAAATTAAAGCTCTTCACAAATCCATAATCCAAACACATCTAAGGAACATCATTTTGAAACTTTTTCTTCCTCTTAATTTGATATCATCTTGGAACTTATTGGGCAAGGTTTGTATAATATTCTATCCCACATCGATAGGAGATAAGAAATATGCATGATATATAATGAAACAAGAAAACTACTACTCATAACTTGAACTTAAGTATTTTGGATTGCGTTGTTAAGTTCTTTTGTAGGGACCCGACCCCTTTTTAATTTGAAATGTTTAATTGAACCTTGTGGATTAATGTTTATTTGCGGGACGGGATTAAGATGTAATTACGAGTATGATTGTTGATGATAATTATGTGCCTATCTATGTATGAATATAATTATTATGGGTGAATCAAACGAGTCTTGGGGCGTTTGAACAAAATTGAATTTCTATATGTATTTCCCTTCTTCGATTTGCCTTCTAGCGAGGGACCGCTAGAGCGGTCCCAAGACCGATCAAGCGGTCTGTGCATAGGGGGTTTTTAAGTTGCGGGATTGGAGTGTTTGGGCTTTATTTATCTCATACCTCTCTCTTTAGAACTAAAGTGAGACCTAAGATTTGGTTGTGGTGGTTCTTTTGAGCATTCTTGACTCCATTGAAGGTCGATCCTTGCTTCTCTTCCGATCAAGTGACATTGGAAAAGCCATTGTTCATGTTCGGGGCTCTACCTTCACCTACCCGTTGAAGATTTGCTTGTTTTGAGCTTGTCAGGGTTTAATTCTTGCTTTAGGACACCCAAAAAGGTAAGATCTTTGACTATTCGTGAATGTTTTCTTAACATGAGTTGTATATTCGATTATATATACATGAGAGCATGAAATTTGTGTTTTTAAAAATTTAGACTAGGGTTTAAAGTGAAAGCATGCTAAATCTTAGGTTTATGATTGATTTGTGATAAATCTATCATGGAATATTTGTTGGAGACCCACT
The DNA here is from genome assembly GCA_032360265.1 of Heliamphora ciliata. Taxonomy (NCBI): domain Eukaryota; kingdom Viridiplantae; phylum Streptophyta; class Magnoliopsida; order Ericales; family Sarraceniaceae; genus Heliamphora; species Heliamphora ciliata. Next base: position 11,806 of record JAUMHN010069553.1, read on the forward strand.
ACTTTTGTGAATTTAAAAACTAGGGTTTGAGTGGGCAAGTCTAGGAAAATTGGGGGTTTTGGGTTAAAGGTCCCAATGATAAAATTGATGAATGATTTAGAAAATTTGAGTTGTGGGAACCTATTTACTTGCATAAATACCAGGAATTTGATGGTAAGTGAAATGATAAAATAAAAACTTAGGATTTTAAGCTAATTAAAACCAGAATATTTGAATTTGATGACATGTAGTATATATATATAAGTGTTGTTAATCCTATGTGTATTGGGTGTTGACGAGAGGAACTATGCTTGGATTGGACTCGTGTGCTTGGATATTGATGTGATAAAATAAAAGGATCGATTTTGAGATCCAAGAATCGTTTAAGTTGGGCTTGAATAGCTCCTCGATGAAAAATTAAAAAACTGCGCAGATTGGGTGACCTATCATTCGGCTAATAATCGAGAATAAGGCATTAGTCGAGGCGAGTTATAGAACGCATCGTCACTTAGCGAGTCTCGCATGGCCCGATTGGTAGTAACGCGGCGTGGGTCTATAAACTCATCTAGCATCGACTCCTAGATTGTAAACCATGAGTTGGTTGAGATATGATAATTTGTTGATGACGTGTGTGTGTGTGTACGTGTGAGTTGTGGAAAGTGAGAAACAGAAACAGGTGTAATGCAACGAAATAAAAGACTAAGTAGTGAATTGTGTGTGTGACAATGGGTTTAACTTGTATAAGGAAAATCGGTTATGTGAATGAGATTTTGATGAAAAACGGGGCTTAGTTCTTGGTAAAACTATGTGTTGCACTTCGCATAACCATCTTCGCATATCATACATTTGTTCATTATTAGTCAATTTCCGACGAACCATGGCTCATGTTGTTTAACAACATTTCAGGTGACAGCGAAAAGATGGCTATGGATTAAGGGATGTTGTCGCGGGGTTTCTTGTTTTCGTTTGAAGTATTTGAGAGAATTATATGCCCTTGTATCATCTTTTGAGATTTTAACGGTTTCAAATATAATTCTTTTAAATACTTTGTAGTGATCGCAAGTGGGTCGGTGTAAATCTTATTGTAAGGCCATGATGCCGTAAACTCATATTTTGCATGCATGGAAGGACATTGTCATCGTTTCAAGGGTTGTATGATGGATGGACGATGATTTCTTAAGGAATAGGGATGTTTTGAGATGTTTTCTCTACTCCTTTGCTCGTATACTTATAAAATGGATAGTATGAAAAGCTTATCTTTTCAAGTGTTTTGATAAGAGAAGTCAAGTTTTTGAAAACAAAGTTGAGAAAGTTGTCTAGAGCTGGATTACTCGATGGTCTGCTCAAGCGGTCATGAGTGCCTCTTGGTTTCTCTGATTGCAGGTCAAAAATGCTACAATTGTTGAGAGATCGCTTGAGCGGTCTTTTGACTAATCGAGTGGTCTGGCTAATTAGGCGAGTTTTTTATACCTTTTTGTTTTAAAGCCTATCTTCCAAAGGGTGTTTATTTAAGTTTTTAAACCTTCTTTTGTGTACTTTTTTTTACTTCAAATCATGGTTTAGTTTTGTTAAAACATTTCTTTTTTCGGGCTTTTCTCTTGTGAATCATTTGGGTTTCCATGGTTACAAAATCGAGACGCTACGGATTGATATCAGAGCTCTAGGTTCGAATACCTAGGTGCCATGAGAATGGTTAATCTATTTCGTGAGAGTTACATTGATGTGTGCCATTCATGTATTTGTGTGTTAGCATGACATATCTTCGAAGTAACTTGATGCTTGCATGCTATGTGTTAGTTGGGTATGGGGTTAGATTTTTAGGATGATGCGTCTTACCCTTGGGCATTCGGTTGACTAGTTTGGGGTTCGAGTTAGAAGGGCATTTGACTGACGTCCATTCTAACCCGAGATCCAAACAAGTTACCCGAATTGATGTTTTATTTCGATTAATCCTCCCCGTTATGTGAGATGTGTTGATGCCGTGGTACTTGTTATGTGGTAACATAATGAAGATAGTGTTATTCATGGGAGATGAGTTGGTTTAGGCCATGGTATTGATATCTCTCTTTATTCCTTCTCATATATAGAGCGATGTTTCATTAGAAGGGGACATGCATGCCCTGCAAGAACAAGCAGGTTGCGTTGACATTGTTCAGGAGATGCTCATGACGATGCGAGCATTAGCTACTCCGACTAGGGTTGGAGCTAGAGCTCCCGAGCCAAATGCTGCGGTAGCAATGAAAAAATTTTGGCGATTGGATCCTCCAACCTTTTCTGGAGAGCCAGACCCCAAAGTTGCTACGAAGTGGTTAGAGGTAACCACGGTGATCTTTGACACTCTAGAGATCGTGGAGGATGAGTTGCGGGTAAAGCTGGCGGCGTTCCAACTTTGAGAAGACGTGAGGGATTGGTGGAAGTTTTCCAAGACCACTGTGGAGGGCACGTGGACCGCTTTTACTAGGGTCTTCTTGGAGAAGTATTTCCTAGGGTCATCGAGAGATATCTACTGTGAGGAGCTTCTTTCCCTCATCTAGGGTACCCTGTTAGTGGTCTAGTATGAGGCCAAGTTCGCGAATCTATCGCGGTTTGCACCGGAGATGGTGGCAACGGAAGAGTTGTGCGCCAAGCGATTTGAACGGGGTCTTCGACCCACAATTAAGGATAGGATTGCAGCTCTAAGCTTTTGATTTTATACCGAGTTAATGGAGGCCGCCATTTGGGTTGAGAACGCCTTGCCTTAGAGCTGAAAGATTAGAGAGAGTAAGTCACATCAGGGAGGTTTTAGTGCGCAGTCAGAGGGGTGCCATTTTGAACATCAGGAGTTAGTTTGCTTCTTGTGCAAACAGTTGGGACATCGTGTCAAGGAGTACCCATAGCAAGGACAACAACAGAGTCAGATTCGGGGGAGGGCCCTATATTTTTGCTATCATTGTGGCCAGGCGAGTCACATGTGCCGGGGTTGCCCTCAAGAAGGGAATATATAGGGTGCTTTAGGAGCACAACTAGGGCATGCGTCTTATGGGTGATAGGGCTACGGGCAGTCCCGCAGCAGTTTGGAGTGTAGTCAGTGAGGACAGTAGGAGGGGCTACTTCAGACCAATCAGTGAGACAGTTGGGAGCTAGGGGAGCAGTGGGCTAAATTAGGGGAATTAGGGGTGAGTGTATGCCCTCATAGAGCCCAGTACGTTAGTGGCACCTGCTGTGCAAGATGCCACAGCCAGCCCTTCGATCATCTAAGGTACCTTCTTAGTGTACTATTCATAGGCCAGCGATCTCATTGACACCGGAGCATTGTATTCATTCATCTCATCAGCATTTGCATCTGTATTGGGGTTAGAGTTAGACATTTTGGATAGCACCTTATATGTAGAGACACTAATTGGCGAGACTACTGTGTTAAGACTTATTTGTATGGCCTATGAGATGGAGATTGCTGACCATCGTTTTGTGTTCGATTTCATCGTGCTCGATATGACTTCATTCGATATCATATTAGGGATGGACTGGTTGACCACCTTTCACGCTTTTATCGATTGTGAACGGCGATGAGCGTTTGTTTGCACATTGGAGGGAGACTCCTTTTATTTTGTGGGTAACCGGGACAATGGTTTAGTGCAGACCTCTTGGTTTACGGAGCTATGATAACCTTAACCTCCTTTTCTCTGCCTTGTCGACGAGTGAGATTGATTCAACTTGCGGATGTGGTGCCAGGATTTAGGATTTTATTTCAGAAATAAAAGAATTCAAGAAATATTTAGAAAATACTATAACATCTTGACAACTAAATTTTGAAAATTCTTTTTGTGAAAAATAGAGTCTCTACTTGATTTTTGAGAAAAATAAAAAAAAAAAACAAAATGAGCCACTCATCTTTAAAATGGTAACTATAGAAAACAAGAGTTTGGGGGTTAAGATACGAACTAGAAAAACTGTTAGGCACCCCATTTGCCCAATCATGAGGTTGGCTTCTACTAATCATCATTGGCTCCTAATTAGATTTCTCAAGTGCATGCAAGTACAGAAAATATAGGCAAAGAGATAACATTTATAATCAAATAAGAAAAATACATAACATATGTATATAGAACACCAAATGAAACAAGTAGCAAAAGAAAATCTTAAGTTCTATGGCATGCAATTTCTAACTAAAGAATACATGGAGCAAACTGCATGGTATCGACAAAAGTATAGAAACAAAGAAAACTTAAACATGTTAGAAATACGCTAACATAATTTATGATAAAGACCACATAAGATGAACACAGAAAATGAACCTAAAAGAATTCTAATTTCTAAACATGTCAATATACTAAGGTAAAATACTAAACCTTACACATTACTAGATACAATTTTAAAATGACAAAACATGCTGCTAGAATTGAAACAACATACTAAGAAAAACGACTATAGTAATCATATAAAACCTGAAGATATGTGGGCATAACATTGATTATTGTGTCCACAATTATGTTAATGCCGAATATATTGCAATCATAGTACTACAAAAGTGTACAATAATGACAATGTACTTATGACACGTTACAGAATTTAATCAACAAAACAAAATCTAATTTAGTTCTCTTTAGTCAAAACCATGGCAGACGTACAAGTATCCCATCATTAAGAAATTTTTAAGACGAAACATGCTTTGACTTAAATAACCATGATTACCAAATATAAAATTGGAGAACAAGTATAAATCTAATGTTCAAATAATAGCCCGTCCTCCCCAAAATAGAGAAAATGGAGAGAGAAACGCCGAGGATCCAAATAGAATACCGAAATTGCTACAATCTGGGTGAATCCTCAAGTCGAGGAAGGGTGATCAACAGTTCAATCCTTTGGCAATGCTCTAATTCTAGCGAGTAGGTGAGTCAAGAATCTAGCAAGGTATCGGTGGTCGTCCTCTTAGTACTTCAGCAGAGTATCGGTATTAGAATTCTCTCGGTTTTTGACCTGTCAGAGGTTCGATATCAAAATTATCCTCCTCAAATCGAACTAGAGGTACGGTATTTATAGAGTTCATCAACCAATGAGGTGCTAACATGTTTTGGGACACATTAGGATTTTTGGAGTTGGCGGTTGACATGATCGGAGTTGGCGGTCACCATAACAAAACAAGTTCCAAGGGTTTCTTATGGCTGTCGCCACAACCGAGTTGGCGACCCCAAGGTTCGAAGATGGTAGTTGGCATAATGAAGTTAGCGACCCCATGGTTTAAAGATGGTGGCTCAAGGGTTGAAGTTGGCGATTCAAGGTTTGGACAATGTAGGTTTACTGGTTTGAAGGATTTGATCATCTGATTTGAATACTGAGCTTGAATCATTTTTCGAGGATTGTTTTGAAACACCATTCCACTTGATTTCATCATCGAATTCACCCGAATCAACCTTAGATTAGGCGAGGTCAAATTAGGGTATCTACATCGGAGAGCTTCCTTTCGTTGTTTGTGATTTTCTAGATGTCTTCCCGGACGACTTGTTTGAGTTTTTGCCATGGTGGGAAGTAGAGTTTTTCATTGATCTAATCCCAGGGATTGCCCCCATTTTTATGCCCTCATATCATTTACACCAGCTGAGTTGCTAGAGTTGAAGGTTCAGGTCTAAGAGTTGGTGGACAAGGGTTTTATTCGTCCGAGTGTGTCGCCTTGGAGAGCGTCGGCCCTATTTGTGAAGAAGAAGGATGGGTCCTTGCGTTTATGTATTGATTATCAAAAGTTGAACCATGTGACCGTTAAGAACAAGTACCCTATGCCTCATATTGATGACTTGTTTGGCCAACTAAAGGGTTCGTGCTGCTTCTTCAAAATAAATTTGAGATCAGGATATCATCAGTTGCAAGTTAAGGAGGAGGACATTCAGAAGATATCCTTTCATACCCGTTATGGGCATTTTAAGTTTTTAGTCATGCCTTTTGGACTGATTAACGCACTGGCGACGTTCATAGATCTTATGAACTGTATCTTTCACCCTTACCTTGATCGATTCGTGGTAGTATTCGTGGACGATATTCTGATTTATTCACCATCGGAGGAGGCACATGAGGAGCATCTTAGGATCACTCTACAGTTGTTGCGGGAACACTATTTGTACGCCAAGTATGACAAGTGTGAGTTCTAATTGCCCGAGGTTAAGTTTTGGGGGCCCATAGTTTCAGGTGATGGAGTAGTAGTGGATTCTTTCAAGATAAAAGCCGTAATGGATTGGGAGAGGCCGACGAACTTATTCGAGATTTAGAGTTTCCTAGGCTTGGCGGGTTACTATCGGCAATTTGTGAAGGACTTCTCTAGATTTGTAGCGCCTATGACGCATCTTACGCGGAAAGAAAATAAGTTCGTGTGGAACGACGGTTGTGAGTTTGCCTTCTAGATATTGAAGGAGAGGCTGACAAGCGCACCTATTTTGATCGTGCCAGAAAGGGGCCTTGGCTATGCCATATATTCTGATGCGTCGCATGAGGGTTTGGGTTGCATGTTGATGCAATAGGGTAAGGTGGTTGCCTATGTGTCGAGACAATTGAAGATTCATGAGAAGAACTACCCCACACATGATTTGGAGCTCGTGGTAGTGGTCTTTGCTCTAAAGACCTAGAGGCATTACCTGCATGAAGAGCGCTTTGAAGTGTTCTCGTATCATAAGAGCTTAAAGTATTTGTTTTCATAGAAAGATTTGAATCTGCGCTAGAGGAGATGGATGCAATTTTTGGGTGATTATGATTTTAATCAGCAGTATCCTCTGAGCAAAGCCAATGTAGTGGCCGATGCCCTTAGTCGAAAATCTTGGGAACGAGCCTTGAGTAGCAAGGATGCCAAGGAGTGGATTATCCATTCTGATCAAAGTTTGATGTTTGCGGGGAGGATCTTCGTGCCAGAGTCATGTTGTGATGACGTGTTTTGTAAGTTTCATTATTTTCGTCATGCAGTACATTTGGGTGGCACCAAAATGTATCATGATGTACGCTGACAGTTCTGGTAAAGGGGCATAAAGAAGGATGTTGCACTCTTTGTTTCACGTTGCCTTATTTGCTAGCAAGTGAAGGCCGAGTATCAGAGATCAGTGGATATGTTGCAGCCATTGTCAGTGTTAGAGTGGAAATGGTAGAATATTGCCATGAATTTCGTGTCGGGACTTCCGAGGTCGCCAAAGGGGCATGATGCCATTTGGGTTGTGGTGGACAGATTAACTAAGTTCGCGCACTTCCTTCCTATTTGCATGACGAATTCAGTTGATAAGATTAGTAAGCTTTATGTGGGTGAGATTGTCAGAGTCCACGGAGCGCCAATTTTTATCATCTTAGATCGGGATCTCAGGTCTACTTGACGCTTTTGGTAGAGTTTACAGTCAGTTAAGGGGATGAGCCTACTTCTCAGTACTGCCTTCCATCCTCAGAAAGATAGCCAGTCAAAGCGCACTATTCAGATACTTGAGGATATGCTACGAGCATGCATTTTTGGACTTTCGTGGGTTATGGGAGGACCATTTGCCATTAGTGGAGTTTACCTACAATAATAGTTACCAGTCGAGCATAGAGATGGCACTTTATGAGATATTGTATGGTAGACCTTATAGGTCACCCGTTTATTGGACCAACGTTGGTGAGACGGTAGTGTGAGACCCTGACCCTTTTTTTGTGTTTTTTGACGTGCGTTTAGCGTTTTTGCTTTAACATGTTTATATGTTTTTTGATGCATGATCAGATTTAGATATGCATGCGGGGTTAGTTCCCGGGGTCGTTGGGCACTGTGATGCGGGTTTAAAAAAAAGATATTTTCGTGGCGTATAAATATCTGTCGTTAGATATTTTCAAAACTTATAAGCTAAGTTTTCTCCTTTTTCTCTCTACCTTCTCTCTAACTTTCAAGGGGCCCATGACTCAATTTTTTACGATCAGACAGTCGATCCTTGTTATTGGCATAGTGGTCTCCGCATCCATCCAATTCGAATTTTATTTTGGTAAAGTTCAGTTTTACACGTGGATCGAGGCATTGAGTTTTTAACTCACCGAGATAGGATCATAGACTCTCATGTCTTATAAGGGTGCTACGTGTAATCGTGTGTGTTTTTAGCGGTTAAATTGCATGAGATCTGATTTTGTTTCAAAACTTGGGTTTTTGGGTTTAAACCTATTTTTCGTCAATTTCGGTGGATGAAATCGTGTTTCGAAAGTTTCTTTCGAGGTTTTGGTGTTAGGCTTGGGCGTGTGTATGTCCGAGGGTGTTGGATGGGAGTTTGGAAGCGTTGATTCGGGGTTTCGGAAGCTGCAACCGTAGCTCAAAAATAGTTTTCGTTGAAGGTTAGTCGACTGGATCGTAGTTTTGAGAGGTCAGTCGACTGGACCTGGGAGGTCAGTCGACTGACTTACTTCTGTATTGGATTTTTGGCATTCCAGTGTGTTTTCAGTCGACTGGGGGTGAGGGTCCAGTCAACTGGGGTTCTGTATGTTGTTTTTGTGGTTTGGTGGTTGGGTCATTGGTTTTCAATTAGTTTATAACGGTATTTAGTCGATTGATATATGGGATTAATCGGCTGAAATACTATTGGATTCTTTTTAGGATTTTGGTTGGTTGTGTTGTGGTTTCGGGGATTGTGTCGTGATCCCGGGTGTTTGTTTAGATGCCGTCCTCAGGGTGACGTGCATGGTTAGTTTTGGATGTTGTGGCACGGTTGTGTGCGTGATGGTTATGTACGGGACGTGTGGATTTGTTGTTCATTTTTAAGGTAGGGTTTGGTGAGAATCGTTTTATGGGAGGTTTAGGTGTTGGCTTTCAGATTAGGTTTTGATTCTCCGTATCGTTGGGTGTCCCGATGTGTGGACGGGTCGTTCGGGTAACGGATGACGAGTGTGTGGTATGTGATGTCTTGTCAGGTTATGTGGCGTCGTTATGTGGAACGTCATGGCTATACGTGCTTTGTGCTTATAGAACCGTGGATAGTTTTATTCTTGTACATGGTAGTCGGATAAGTGGCCTTCTGTGGTCTTGAAGCGTTTAAGGCTTCGGTTTGTAAATGTATATGTTTGTTCGGTGTTATCCCGTAGTATTCGGTGTTATCCCATAGTATTCAATATTATCCTGTTGATTCGGTGTTATCCGTAGTATTCAGTATTATCCTGTTGTATGCGATGTTATCCCGTGGTTTGTAGTGTTACTCCGTGGTTTGCAATTTTACCCCGTGATTTGTGGTTTTATCCCGAGAATATGTGTTTGGGTACGGATCTTTATCTCAGTGTTAGGACGGTTATTGCGGCCTATGAGGGCTGGTTATATGTAGCATGGATTGCATTA
>JAUMHN010069659.1:0-26642 GCA_032360265.1 Heliamphora ciliata
CGGGAGTTTTTGAAACTTTTCGACAAGTTTCATAAAGGTATAACAGTATTTAGATTAATACCGTTCTTGTTTTTCATAAAAAACGCACGCGCCGTTTTTTACTGTCACGGCGCCGGTTCTAAAAAAATTTTCCGCATCCCAACAATTTATAAGTGGTTTTTGAGAATTATGTGCAATTCTCTAGAAATTTTTTAAAAAAATAAAAAAATAATAATAATATCAAGCATCTCAGCCGAATGCTTCAAGAGAACAAAAATAGAGGGTGGAGAGAAACGAGCCAGGCGCGCAACACGCGACGCACCGCCACCACCGCGCCTCCCTCGCCCCACCTCCGCGACTGTCGGCGCCACTTTTCCCACCCTTCCCCACCGACGACCACACCCTTGCCCAACCCGACGTGCGCTACTGCTTCTTCATTTTGATTCCGCCATTGTTGGCAATTTCAAAACTTTGTAGCAAAGGTATTTTCTAAAATTGGTGGGTTTAAGTGTCGAATTGGAAGCTACCAAGGAAGCATCAAGATCTACACCACAGAGCACCACGTTTGAAACATCAAGAAGTTAGATTCAAAGATGGTCGAGGCTAGGGTTCACGAATTTGGGGCTTTCGGCGATTTATGGCGTGTTTGGCTTCATGAGGTAGGATCTTGACTAAAGATTGATATTTTGTGTAGATATGTATGGATTATAGCTAAAACCCATGAAAACCTAAGATTTTGGGAGTTTGATCAAACCCCAGATAAATACATGATTAATTGAGTAGGATTTCTTGTTGATTGAGTAGAGAGAAGAAATGGGAACATCAAACAGTTTGTTGGCATCATGTAACTTACTAATTTGTGGCTATAAGCAAGGCTAGTAATTTAATTTGGCTATTCGGAAACTTGTACGTGAAGATCCTAATTTTATTAGTTTGGGTTGATGATAACTTGATAATAAGGTGAAATTGAAGTAATTAAGGAGTTTTGGAACATTGTAAGTTGAAACCAGTAAGGGTTAATGGTTGATTTGGTGATATGAATTGAAAGTTTGAAGAATTGAGTTTAAACCCAAAAGAGTTTTTGATATTTTTTACTTGCTTTTATAATAAGCGGGATGAATGATAAAATTTGAGTTTCGAGGAAGTATATTAACTGTCTTTTGGTAAATTGTGGTTCTGGAGTTGGATAGTAAATTTGAGCACTAATAAATTGTTGGAGCTTTATAATTTCAGAGTTTATTGATTTAGAGTTAAATTCATAGTTATGTCAAAATTTGAAAATTTTAGTTTGTATGATGGTTTTATAAAATTGGGGATGGAAAATATTAAAATTGGAACTCGTAAGTGGTAGCTAAGACCACGTAACTTGAAAATTTGTAGATTTAAGCGGTAAGACCTTAACATAACTCAAGATTGGAGGAGATCAACTATGCCTTCACCAACACCTGGAATATTTAGTGAGCTGGATGACTTATGTACCTTGGGAGTTTGTAATCTATGAGTTGATTGAAGTCTGTAACATGAAATTCTAGGAATTTATGGAGGAGTTTATGGTTTCATTTAAGTGTTGGAGGAGGATTGGGTATAAATCCAAGTTAAGTAGTAAATACATGGATTAATGGAGATGGATAAAAACAAATAAGTTGCTTAGGCTACCTACTAACAAGTCGCGGGCCTAGAATTGAATTTACAATTAAATCTTAAGGTTGGGTAAATTTGAGATAAGACCCTAACATGGGTGGCTTAATCTAATAAACTCAAATTTTGTTGGAAGCTTAAGTTTGAATTCATGGATTGATAGGTGATTTTGCGATAAAGAGATGATGCTAGTAAGATAGAACCTTTAGGTAATTGTTGGAAACTCTTAACTTCTAGATTTGTGAGTCGTAAGTTGAATTGATAATCAAATTGATGAGTTTGGGAGGATTATGATGATTTAAACAAACTTATGGCTTATTTAGTTGGTTTCATGATATACATAAGTTGGCTAATAATATTGAATGAATGTGGAATGTGTCATGAATGAGTTAAATTGGAGGGTTAAAAATACATTGATGTAGGACTCAAGTTATGGATAAAATGTTGAATGATTAAATTCTTCAGTTAAGTATACGAATATGGATATACGTGTCTTGAATGCAATAATGATTTATATAATGTGTGGATTAGTAGGTTCCGAATTTTAACCTAATGCAAATTTTGAAAGAAGTCTCAAAGCCTTAGTTAAATCTTTGGTTTCTTTGATTAGATGGAATGATAAATGAATTGGGTGATGAAAGAACTCTAGACAAGTTGTTTGAGTTTTTGAATTAAGTTTTGAATTTGAGATTAATAAATCAATTACATGTTCTAATTTCGATGATAGGGGTTGTTTTTATAGTGATGTTTACCTTTCCTATTTTATTGTGAATGAAACCATGATATGTTGGTGTTTAAACTTATGTCAAGAATAGGAAATAGTGAAAGTAATGCTAAAAACTTTGAGTTTGCACTTATCAGTTGAAAATTGGTTTCTTATGATGTAATAGCTTAACGTATGAGGCTATATCATCAATTTGGGGTGTAGTCACTTGTAGTTTAAAGGTTGGTAATACGAAACAGTGATGAGGACTTGAATTAATCATGGTTTAAATTTGCATAACAAAGAGAATGTGAATGATATCAAATTGAAAATGGAATAATATCACAATTGTGAATGTGAAATGCGATTAAATAATTGTGAAATGGGATTGGGGAGAGAAATCTGTGATTGGTTGGACTCTCGATTTATTAAAAGATAATGATATAATAATTGAGTATGGAACCAACAGTTGTGATTGATGTGATAAGTTGGGCTTGACTAACTCTGCGGTGAAAGACCGAAAACTTGCGCAAGTTGGGTACCCTACCCGTCGGGTTAATCCCCGAAAAGGTGTGCATGGGTTGCCTACCCATCGGCGTTCTTCAGGGAAACCGAAAAAGGCAATTGTCGTGGTGAGTTATAGAGTTATCTATTACCCAATGGCTTCGCGTAGCCTACTGAGGGAATAAGGAGAGGTATCTATAAGTTGCACCCGACGTCAGTTTAATAAGGAATTAATGGTATGAAATGAAAATACGAATAACAGATGGATGAATTGGAAAGAAAGAAATTGGTTATGTGGAAACAGATAAAATGAATTAAATTGTAACTGAAGTAAAGGAATCTGGTTATAAGCTATATATCTAATCTTGTAGAATTGAGTAATGTATATAGATGGGATATGTAAAAATTGTGAATTGAAAGGAGAGTAAAAATGTTGAAACAAATTACAAAAAAAAAAAAAAAAAAAAAAGGATAATCCCATCAAGACAAAAAGGGTGTGTGAGACTTAGTGTTTGGTTGTAAAAATATATATATATATAGTTGATATTGTATAATAGCATACTCACACACCTCACATATCATGCATAATATCAATTTTAGTCTTTATCCTATGAATTTCGGCTCACGTATGTTGAATAAATGTTTTACAAGTTCAGATGATCATGAAGTGAAGAGTAGATAAGGTTGGGATTTTGAAGAACGTTTTGAATGAAAGGTGTAAATTTTTACTTTTAATGTAAAGATGTAAATCATATATATATATATATATATATGTGTGTGTGTGTGTGTGTGTGTGTGTTTTTTATCTCATATATTTGTTTACGAAACTTATAAGACTGTCTTGGATGAATGTAATCAGTATGCAAATCTAAAGAAGTTTATGTATAATTTAAATCTCATGGAGATGAATGCAATAGTAATGAGAAGATGAATGTTAGTCATTATATAGTTTAAGCTTGTATGATTTAATTTCCTTTGAGAATTGGCATAACTGTTATGAAACTGGGAATGAATGGTTAGTAATAGTTGAGATTGTCTTTAAGAGTTGAAATCCAAGTTGTGCCTGAGTATAGATTGTTATATGAATTCAACAAATTTGCAGAAAATTTGGGATAGTCCGAAAAATAGAGGGGACTCAGCCGAAATTTTTAAGAAATATACTTAGAATACTGTGAGGTTTGAAAAAGAAATCATAATCTTTAATAGATACTGAGTTCTAGAGTTGAATTAGTTGAATTTGAAAGTTTAAATTGTGGAAACGGGTTTGGGGTATTTCCTAATATTGAATTAATGAAGCTAGGTTGTCTCGTGGAGTTCACGTGCCTCGGGTCGAGAGCGCGACATTTTCCCTGTCAATTAACGAGGTTAATGGAGATTGTAAAATAACACAAATACACTTGTCCCCTAAGAGTAAAATAATTGAAAATATTTGGAAGAATCAACCCCTTGCAATTCCACAAGCAGTTGCAAAATGCCAATATCTTGCACTGTCCTCCCCCTCTCTCTTCACTCCCTAGTTCCAAACCACCTCCACCACAAGTAAACCACCTTCGAAAACCCAAAAACAACACCAACATCCAAAAATGAGTTGTAGAAATTTGCAGCCACCAATTCTCTCTATTCAATCTAGTACACAAACCTTCACATATTATACAAGCGCATATACACAAACAAATTAACTTAATACAAACATAGAGACAACAACTAAACACAAGAAGGGGAGGGAGGAGGGGATGGCAGTAATTGTCAGGAACTTTTGGGCGAACTAGAGAGGATGAATTGATGGTTGGGGCAGATTCTGGGTGGGAAAATTCATGTAAATTAACTTGAAATTATCACTGTAAAATTATCAATTTGTAGATCAAGCTGGCACTTGAAATCCCCTTTGTAGATCTTCCTGTACATTTCAATATTTCATCCTGAAAAGGCAAGAATCCAGCTAATAGTACATATCGAATGATGCCACACAACTAGTGTTTGCATTTGCGTCGTCGTAGCATTTCTTATCAGTCACCTCTAGCTCGACGCACGCCAGACTGCCGCATGTGGTGTGAAGTAGTCCATCATTCCTCCGATGGTCGGAAAAATGTGCTCAACCCAAAATCAGTCACCCAGAGGTTGTCGTCATCATTGATTAAGAGGTTTTTTGGTTTAAATGGTGTGGTGATAGAACACTATGGCATTGAAGAAGTTGACGGCAAACATCAGTAGTTGATTTGGACGGTTTCTAGGTGGAATCGGCTGGGTAATGTGTTTGTTGCTAGTGGTCGGTGATCGTTGGGTGTTGTGGTTGCTTGACGGCGGCTGATTGTGGCTTGGTGCAATCCCGAGTATTTTTGTTGTGGTGATGGTGAAGTAAAGAAGGGTTCATAAAGGAAGCTTTGTGGATGTTGTTGTATTATTAGAGATAGATAGATATATAGATAGATCAATAGAGAGAGAGGCGAGGCAGAAGGTTAGTGGAAATTGTTTTTTAGTTCAAATGAATTCAATTATTGGACAATCACTTAAGGCTTGAAAGGTTTGTACATTATTTAGCACAAGTTAAAATTATAGAGTAAATAGTTATAGGCATTATTTTTAATTTCTTACCAGGCTAAAATGGGTATTTAAAAAAATAAATTTTAGACATTGCCAAAATCTGTTAATCAAACTACGACTGACTCACATCAGGGGCAATTGTTATGCGAATATAAACCTCAGGGAACGTGTTGTAATTTCTATAATGTCAAGGATTTAGTTGTATTTGTTAGAAAACTTGCGGGAGGTATTTGTAATTTATTTTTTTATAATTTGATGGCTATTACAAATTCCCTCATAATATGTTTTTCTTATATTAATTTAGGATTTATATGTTTTGAGGGTTTCTCTATTAAGTCATAGATTCAGACTTTGGAGTTTGTACCACAGAGTTGTAGAGATTGGTATGATATGTGGAGAGTCGCATCATAGAGACAAACGGGTGGCAGTTTTGATACGCGCCCTAAAGTGTCAAGTCCCTTAGTCAACACCCCTCTCTATATGAATAGTCAAGCGAGACCACCCTCGTAGAGGATGGAAAAGCCGAACTCCATTGGCATATCCTTCATTCTAGGCTCCAAGCCACGCGTCTACTTTAGTACATAGCAGAGATACGTAAGCCTTTCTCCAAGTCTAAGGTACTTTCAAAGATCGTTTCAAAGAGTTTGTCAAACTCTCTTAACAAACCCTTCACTCTAGCCTCCAACACACATGCCTTTTTTGGCCCCAAGAGAATTACTAGACAGTGGTTCCCTTAAACATAGATGAGACGTGGGTAAGATGACACTCAGTGTAGAGAAATTGGCCTAGTCAGATCTTATTGATCTTTGCTGCTATCAAGTCACATCTTATTGATCCGAGTCAAAACTTATTGATCCGTGATACTATCGAGTGGAGCTCGATTTGCAACAATACATGAAGCGCACTAGTGGCTAAATTTAGGTAAAGTGACAACGAACAAGCCCTCGACTGGGCTAAACCCGTGACCACAGAGCTTGCCTGTGGGACAAGAAGCAGTAAGTGAGCTGGCACGCTAAGTGATAGTGGGGCCAAGGCAATTGACTCACAAGAGTCAAGGCAAGCTAAGGCAGCTTGCTCATTGCGATGCTAGCTAAGGAGGCTCGCTAATCAGAAGCAAGCTAGCAACTCATTCTTTGCAAAGAGGGCATAGGCTGCTCGCTCCTTGAGAGGTGACCTGATCTTGTTGCTCCTTGTGAGGTGAGTTAAGCAGCTCTCTTGAGTTAATTTTTTGTAGGGAAAATAACAAATACCTCCCTTGAGATATTGGTCATATACAGTCAACCCCTTGTACTTTCAAAAATTATATATTTTCTGTGTCAATTAACGAGATCAATGGAGATTGTAAAATAACACAAGTACACTTGTCCCTTACAAGAGTAAAATAATTGAAAATAATTGGAAGAATCAACCCCTGGCAATTCGACAACCAGTTGCAAAATGCAAAAATCTTGCACTGTCCTTCTCCCCCTCTCTCTTCATTCCCCAGTACCAAACCACCTCCACCACAAGTAACCACCTTCGAAAAGCCAAAACAACACCATCAACCAAAAATGAGTTGTAGACATTTGCTGCCACCAATTCTCTCTATTCAATCTTGTACACAAACCTTCACATATTATACAAGCACATATACACAAACAAATGATCTACATACAAACATAGAGACATCAAAGAAACACAAAAAGGGAAGGGTGGAGGGGATGGCAGTAATTCTCAGGGACTTTTGGGCAAACTAGAGTAGATGGATTGATGGTTGGGGCAGATTCTGGGTGGGAAGATTCATGTAAATTAACTTGAAATTATCACCGTAAAATTATCAATTTGTAGATCAAGCCGGCACTTGAAATCCACTTTTGTAGACCTACTAGTACATTTCAATATTTCATCCCGAAAAGGCAAGAATCCAGCTAATAGTACATATCGAATGATTGCGTCGTCATAGCATTTCTTATCGGTCACCACTAGCTCGATGTACGCCAGACTGCCACATGTGGTGTGAAGTAGTCCATCATTCCTCCGATGGTCAGAAAAATGTGCTCAACCCAAAATCAGTCACCTTGAGGATGTCGTCATCATCGATTAAGAGGTTTTTTAGCTTAATGGTGTGGTGATAGAATGTTATGGTGTGGAAGAAGTTGAAGGCAAAGATCAGCTGTTGATTTGGATTGTTTCTAGGTGGCATTGGCTGGGTAATGTGTTTGTTGATGGAGGTCAGTGATCGTTGGGGGTTGTGGTTGCTTAATGACCACTGATTGTGGCTTGGTGCAATCCTGAGTATTTTCGTTGCGGTGATGGTGAAGTAGAGATGGGTTCATAAAGGAAGCTTTGTGAATGTTGTTGTTGAAAACAAAGCTGAAAGTATTATTGCTATATTATAAAGGCTTAAATAATAATTAAGGGATACATCATATATATAAGCTATAGAAACATCCTAATAATAAGTAAATATCCTAATAATAATAATAGCATATTCTCGCAAGATCCTAATAATGGGTAAATATCCCAATAATAATAATAGTGTATTCTCACAATCCTAATAATGAAAAAGATCCTAATAATGAGTAAATATCTCAACAATAATAATAATAATATATTCACGCAATCCTAATAATGAAAAAATATTCTAATAATAATAATAATAATAATAATAATAATAATATATTTTTACACCCCCTTTTAAACTCATGATGTGAGCCCAAAGAGCAACGAGAGTTTGTGCAACAAGTAACCAAAACAAGCAACGGTGTAAGTATTCCTGAAGAAATCAGCAAGCTGCAAAGAAGAGGGAATGAATGGGAGGCTAATGGTGCCCGGATGAAGGTGTTGACGGATAAAGTGACAATCAATTTCAATATACTTGGTACACTCATAAAACACGGAATTATGGGCAAGCTAGATGGTGCTCATATTATCACAATAAACTGAAGTAAGAGAATTGAGAGAGACACCCATATTAGACAGATGCCACCGGAGCCAGACAATTTCAGCAGTAGCATAAGCCATGGCATGATATTCCGTCTCAGCAGTGAAACGGGCAATCACACACTGCTTTTTACTCTTCCAAGAAATGAGTGATTCACCGAGAAAGATGTAATACCCAATAGTAGACTTTCGATCAAAAATATCACCTGCTCAGTCAGCATCCGCAAGACCTGAGGAGTTAATGTGGACGTGGAGGACAACAACAAACTATTGAAAATAGTATGCCAGACATAACGGATGATGCGGAGCAAAGCAGCCCAACGAGTAAAGCGAGGAGCAGAGACAAATTAGCTGACAATATGAACGGCATAGGCAATATCAGGTCTAGTCACAGTTAGATAAACTAAGCACCCCACCAGCTCCCAATCAGCTCTCGATTAACAGAAAGATCTTCAAGAGTAACCCCATTAGAAGAAGAGAATTTGGCATGGAGTTCAATGGCAGTGTCAACAATCTTATTATCAGTTAGGCGGGCACGATAAACAATCTCATGAGCATACTTAGTTTGAGAGAGATGATAACCCTGAGGTGAATAAGCAACCTCAATACCAACAAAATACCGAAGAGGGCCCAAATTTTTCATTTCAAATTCTCGAAACAAATGTTGTTTGACTTTGGATATATTGGCCGAATCAAAACCAGTGATGATCATGTTATCCACATAGAAGAGCAAAATAACAATACCACCGAATGTAAGTCAGATGAAAAGAGAAAAATTATGGGAGCTAAAATGAAATCCAATCTGGCTAACAATAGACTGGAAATGTTCATACTAGGCACGTGGAGATTGCTTAAGCTCATAAAGAGCACGATAGAGACAACAGACCATGCCCGGGGAATGGGAACGACCCGAATGAGGGGTCATATAAACTTCCTCATGAAGGTAGCCATTAAGAAAGGCATTATTGGCATCAAGTTGAAAGATAGGCCAGTGACGAACAGCAACAGCAGAGATGAGGGTATGAACAGTGGTCATTTTTGCCACCGAGCTAAACATTTCCTCATAATCAACGCTAGATTCTTGGAAAAAACCCTTGACAACAAGACGAACTTTGTACACTCTAAGGAGCCATCAAAGTGAGTTTCAACTTTGTAAACCCACTTGCATCCAATGAGATTTTTACCTGCAGGAAGAGTAACAAAATCCCAAGTACCAGTTTTCTGAAGATGAAATAATTCGTCAAACATTACATTAACCCAATTAGGATCAATACATGCTTCTTTATAAGAATGAGGCTCAAAATAAGTATGAATAGAAGTCTAAAAGGCACAATATGGAGAGAAACAAGTGTTTAAAAAATCAAGTCTTACCAGCGGAGTACAAGTACGGGCAGGATAGCGACGGGCAGGAGGGGCAAGAGCCTCAAGAGCCACAGGAGCAAGTGGAACAGGGCCAGAGCTAGTGAAAACAGGTGGAGGAGCAACTGTACGATAGAAGTAAACCAATGGGAGAGAGGGAGACTGAGAAGGTTAGGAAGGAGGGGAAAAATCAAGGACGTCAATGGTGGAAGTAAACTCCTCATAGGGCACATTGAGGGAAAAAAGATCTATATGAACTAAATCCTCTTTGGAAATAGGAACATACTTAGGGGGAAGATTAAAGTTGGCGAGACGCTCAAGAAGGACAACATGACGCGAGACATAGAGACGTCGAGAAACTGGGTCATAACAATGATTACCTTTTTGGTGGAGGCCATACCCTACGAAGACAAAGAGCAGAGCGAGCACAGAGTTTGGTCCAATCTCATTTAGGGAGAATAACAAAACAAACAAAACCAAAGACACGGAGTAGAGAGTAATTGGGAGCATGTCCAAAAAGCTTTTCATAGGGGGAGAGCCTAAAAAGGATAGGAGAGGACATACGATTGAGAAGATACACAACCGTAAGAACAGCTTCACCACAGAAGACAGCAGGGACAAAGGAGGATAGAAGAAGGGGGATCTTGCTATCTCAAGAATATGTCTATGTTTCCTCTCAGCGCGACCATTTTGGGCCAGAGTATCGAATGAGGAGAATTGATGAAAAGTACCAGAAGAAGCAAAGAAGTCTGTAAATTAAGTGGGAAAATATTGCCCACCCAAATCTGAACGAAAAATCTTTATAGTGGTAGAAAATTGTGTGTGAACCATAGAGTGAAAATAACGGTAAATGCGAAAAAAATAAGACTTGTGAAACATAAAATACACCCAACAGAACCGACTATAGTCATCGATAAAAGATACATAGTAGACGGAGCCACCCTTGGTGGCAAGGGGAGAAGGGCCCCGAACGTCAGTATGGACAATTGAGAAAGGACAAGTAGAAATAGACGTACGTTTATTAAAAGGTAAGGCGGACTTTTTGCAAATTTGCAACCACTTCACTCAGAAATATCACCAACATATACTTTTCCTAAACTACCAGACTGAATTAAAGTTTTTAAACGATCACTTGACAAATGACCTAAACGAGAATGCCAAAGGTAAAAAAGTGAAAAATGTTGATTTAAAGAAAAAGAAGACATGGCAGCAGTGGACACAAGAGGAATATGCAAGCTCTCCAGAATGTAAAGGTCACCAGCTCTATGCCCGATCCCAATCTGTGTGACCTCCAGTCTTAAACAACACAACAGTAGAAGAAAAAAGAATATCAAAACTAGAGTCAAAAAGCTGACTAACAGACAGTAGACTAACAAACAGTTGTGGTATATAAAAGACATCAAGAATAGACAAACTGGACGTAGTAGAGGGAATAACTGAGCCAATGAAAACAACATGCATAAGAGAGCCATCGGCAGTGCAAACAGTGACAGGAGATAAAGGGGACAATTGCTAAGACAAGATATATTGGACGTCATGTGATGGAAAGAACCAAAATCAAATATCCAAGTCGAGAATGAAATACCTGAAAGACAAGAATAATGAGAACCTGAGCAAGAGGTAATCATAGAAGCATGTGAATGATTCTCAAG
The DNA here is from genome assembly GCA_032360265.1 of Heliamphora ciliata. NCBI lineage: Eukaryota > Viridiplantae > Streptophyta > Magnoliopsida > Ericales > Sarraceniaceae > Heliamphora > Heliamphora ciliata. Next base: position 11,299 of record JAUMHN010069659.1, read on the forward strand.
AGAGGCAAGCATGGCCTGAAATTGACGAAACTTATCAAACAGAGCTTGGAATGGAGGGGAAATAGATCCAGTGGATGCAGGTATAGCAAGGGCAGCAAGAGGGCAATAAACTAGAGCTGAGGTACGCGAAGGAGCAGTAGAGGAAGAATAGCTCTTCTGTGCTAAATTGGGGCATGCAGATTTCCAATGGCCCTTCTGACGACAGAAGCTGCATTCATCCATGGCAACACGAGAGTTTGGCTTACCCGTGACTTGAAGCAGATGAGTAGTAGTAGGCAGCAGTGGAGGAAGAGAATGAACACCGCCGGAGGAGGACGGGGTGGCGAAAACTGATTGAGAGGGAATGACCACCTCAGCAACTTTCAACCGTGTCTCTTCCACAACGGGCTCACAAACAGCCCCATCAACGGAGGGTAATGGGGAACGATGAAGAATGGCACCACGTAGTGCCTCAAACTAATCACGGAGTGCCATGAAAACCTGTACTAGCCTTAGCTCTTCCCGATACTGAATATAACTATTGAGAAGCTGCAAATTTGAGGGTATCATAAGAGCCAATTAATCTAAATAGGTTGTCATCTTAGTGTAGAATTCATGGATGGATTTGTCATTTTTCTTGGCACTTCGAATAGTCATCTCTACTTCATAGCGTTTGGCAAAATTAGATGTAAGATACATATTATGGAGATATTCCCACACTTGTTTGGTGGTCATATATTTGGAGAAGTTCATGCCAATACTTGGCTCCACAAAATTATAGAACCAAGGACCTGTGCATTCTCCATCTCCCAAGTGGCAATAGATGAATCATACCCCTCGGTCTTAGGGTTGGTAGGTCGAACGGTTGAGTCAGTTACATATCCCCATCGGCCTTTTCCAAGAAAAAAATTTTTCTTAACATTTGATCAATATAAGTAGTTGGATCCATTCAACCGAATGCTACTAGCTTGCAACTTGTCTTATGACATGGCGAAGGAGATAAAACAAAATATAATGCAGAGCAGAGGAGTAAGAAACCAAATCTGGAAAAGAAAGGACCACAAAGGCTGCAGCAAAGGTCAGCGATGGTCGTCAGACCTAGGGAAGGGGTCGGCGATGGCCGATGGTGGCAAATAGAGGTTCAGTGAGGTTGGCAGCAACAAACAAGGGGGAGAGAGATGCGAAGGTGCTAGGATTTGCGAACGAGAAGGTGCTAGGGTTTGCAAAACTAAGGGAGAGAGATGCGAAGGTTGCGAAGGCCGACAATGAGGTTTTGCGAAGGCCGACGACAATCCGTTATAGCGGCTGCTAGGGTTTTGGCTTTAATACTATTAAAACAAAGCTGAAAGTATTATTACTATATTACAAAGACTTGAATAATAATGAAAGAATACATCATATATGTAGGCTATAAAAAATTGCTAATAATGAGTAAATATTCCAATAATAATAATAGTATATTCTCATAATCCTAATAATAAAAAAATATCCCAATAATAATAATAATATATTCTTACAGTTGTATTATTAGAGATAGATAGATCTATACAGAGAGGTGAGGGAGAAGATTAGTGGAAATTGTTTTTTAGTTCAAATTAATTCAATTGTTGGACAATCACTTAAGGCTTGAAAGGTTTGTACATTATTTAGCATAAGTTAAAATTATACAGTAAATAGATACGGGCATTATTTTTAATTTCCTACCAAAAGCTAAAATGGGTATTTAAAAAATAAATTTCAGACAATGTCAAAATCTGTTAATCAAACTACAACTGACTCACGTAAGGGTAATTGTTATGCAAACACAAACCTCCAGAAATGTGTTGTAATTTCTAAAATGCCAAGGACTCAATTGTATTTGTAGAAAACTTGCGAGAGGTATTTGTAATTTATCTTTTTTTATAATTTGATGGCTATTACAAATTCCCTCATAATATTATTTCTTATGATAGTTTAGGATTTATATGTTTGAGGGTTTCTCTATTAAGTCATATATTCATACTTTGGAGTTCGTACCATAGAGTTGTAGAGATTCGTATGATGTGGAGAGTTGCATCATAGAGAGAGAGACAGGTGATAGGTTTGATACTCGCCCCAAGGTGTCAAGTTCCCTAGTCAATGCCCCTCTTTATATTAGTCAAGCGAGACCACCCTCCTAGAGGATGGACAAGCCAAACTCCATTGGCAAACCCTTCATTTTAGGCTCCAAGCCACGTCTATTTTAGTACATAGTAGAGATGCATAAGCCTTTCTCCAAGTCTTAAGGTACTTTCAAAGAGTTTGGCAAACTCTCTTAACAAACCCTTCACTCTAACTTCCAACACACATGCCTCTTTTGGCCCCAAGAGAATTACAAGTCAGTGGTTTCCTTGAATATAGACAAGACGTGGGTAAGACTACACTCAGTGGGGAGAAATTAACCGAGTCAGATCTTATTGATTCGTGCTCCTATCAAGTTAGATCTTATTAATCAGAGTCGGATCTTATTGATCCGTGCTACTATCAAGTGGAGCTCGATTTGCACCAATACATTAAGCACACTAATGGCTAAATTCAGGTAAAGGGACAACCAATAAGCCCCTAACTGGGCTAGATCCGTGACCCCAGAGCTTGCCCTGTGAGACGAGTAATTAAGTGAACTGGCATGCTAAATGATGGTGGGGCCAAGACAGTTGGCTCACAAGAGTTGAGGCAACCTAAGGCAGCTTGCTCATTGCGACGCAAGCTAAGGAAGCTTGCTAATCAGAGGCAAGCTGGTGACTTGTTCTTTGCAAAGAGAGCTTACGCGGCTCACTCCTTGAGAAGTGACCTAATCTACTTGCTCCTCGTGAGGTGAGTTAAGCAGCTCGCTCGTCGAAGGCAAGCTTTCTAAAATGCCACGTGGCTACGATCCTTTTATATGCCCACATCGTGTAATTGAAAAATAAATAGTTATACACTTTCTCAATATCTAATTTGCAAAACACCATTGATATACCATTCCTCAACCTCAAATCTCTAACTAATAATAGTTATTCGTATTATTATTTTGATGTAAGTTAAGGAGACTCGAATCTAAATCTCTTTATTAGGAAAATATAATGTAAGTCGTGTTGCGATCATTTTTTTGGACTTGAAATCGACACACTCATAGCCATAAAAGCAACATCAAAAGATGTTTTCTTCCACAATGGCATATTGAGAATTTGATAGCTCTTTTGGTAGCACCTCTTTCAGCGGTCTAACCAAAGCATAGCTAGGATCTTATATGCCCCTTCGAAGTAAAGAGATTGTTATAAAGTTCTTGATGCCTTTCAACGCCTTCCTTAGGAATCAACGTCACAAAAGAGGCATTCATACGTCTCTCATAAACACCATGCTCAAAAAATGAGGTCATCATGGCTAATACACCTTGACGAACATCTTGAAACTTGGAGAAAGGCAATAGTCATGTCAGCCCACATCGAGGATAAAATTAGGACAGTTGTATACTATATAGTAATTTGATAAAATTAGGACAGTTGTATACTATATAGTAATTTAATTAACAATATAAGAATAGAAGTTTGTGAAAAGAAGAAAAGAGAGAAAATTTTAGGAGTCTCACCTAGAATTTTGTAGAAATTACTCCATAAAACAACAATACATACCAAGAGGTCTTTGGCCTGATAGTATGAGTGTTAACACTACCAAATGAGAAGTGAGGCGTTCAAGCCTTTTCAAGTGAATTGCTAATCACAAAATAAAAATATAAAAATATAAAAATATATTTTTCAGAAATTGTGCCTAATAAAGCCAGTCACCCTAACCATATCCCCTAACATTGGGCCTTTAGTTACACATAAAAGAAAACTAATGATACCAAAAAACTTCCATCACTTATTATTCGAAAATCAACTATGAACTTTTTCGATTGAGCTTAATTCAACTCGTTTCTAATATAAAAACCTTCAAACATTTTTTATAGTAAATAGAAACCTAAACCCTCAAATTTTCTTGCCTCAAAACCCACAACAAAAACAATTGTAGTCAACCTCTAAAAAAGTTTCCTGATTTGACCTCTATCAACATTAAGTCCACTTGGAACCCATGCGAAACTGCACGGTATATCCACAAATTGTAATGTTAGATGTACAAGCATTTCAACTTCTTAAATCATGCTAAAATCACCAAATGCTAATCACTTAATGGTGAAATACAAAAATCATAAAAAATTAAAAGGACAGATTCTTGCCTTCTCATAGCCACGTGTTTTTTCCAAGTTAAAGACTTGAGTGCAGTCTAACTTAAAAAAGTCGTAGTGGTACAAATTCACAGGACAATTCTTACCGTAGAAAGCCCACTCGCTGCAAATGAATTCGTGAATTTGTGAATTGGGTGCAAATGGAGTACTCAGAACTACGCTAGTGGACAAGAGGTTGCAGCAACCAGAGTTGAGTTTGAAATTCAAATCTGTGAACTGGTACCAAAGGTCTCCACCAACTTCAATACCTCCCATCTCTCCCCTTGACACTAATTGCACCAAAAGTCAAACTATATCTCCAGGCAAACCAAGTATAAAAAACGTATTTGCAAACACCCAAAACACGCAGGCATTACAGAACTTTGCTCAAGGAAAATAGGTCGATAAACAGTTGCGGTACTCAAAAGTGTAAGTCCATAAAAGCTTAAGAATTCCAACAGGAAAGCAGCAAGAATCATTCAAAACGGCAGTGTTTTCTTGTGCATCTGAGTAAATTAAAATTGCATCCAACAAGCTTTAGAGCAACTAGGTCACAGAAACTATTGAACTCAATAAATCCAACCATGCGGTAGGTTATTCTACTACCTTTTACTTCGAATAGAATTCAAAAAATTGCACACATATACAAGGCCATTAGTTCTAAATTGTTGTCTCGCTTGAAAGTAGGAATGACAATGGGGCGGGGCGGGGCAGGGCAGAGGATGAGCTCCTCCGTCCCCGTCCCCGTCCCCTATTTGATAGGGGCAAGGAAGGGAAAAAGTAGCGGGGAAGTAGCGGGGATGGGAATATTTCGAAGATAGTTTATAATATTTAAGATAGTGATATTAATAAGAGTTATAGATAACATAATAAATAAAAAAATATTAGTTGATAAATCAATAGAACTAAAAATACAAAATATAATAAATAGAAAAGAAAAATTAGAAATAAATATAATACTTTAATATTTTAGACTTATTATATTTTTAAAAAATATATAATATACATGTATTTATATTTCAAAAATATTTATTGTATATAATCAGGGGTGAGGTGGAGGAAAACGGGGCAGAAAAAGCAACTACCATCCCCACCCCATTTGTTATTGGGGACGGGAATACCCGTACATAGCCGGGTGGAACAAGACGAGAGAAATTGCCATCCCTAGTTGAAAGAATCATTCTGCTCATAAGCCGCAAAAGGCATCTATTTGGATATTTTTTTACCAAATTGAACCTAACAAAGGAAGGTGGCCTCCCATGAGTTCACAAAACCCATCCACCATGCTTGTATCCAACAACTACAACCCACCAGCCACTCTAAGTGGTTGAAGCTCCAACATGTTCTTAGTTGACCTTGAAAAACCAACTAACTCTTTGATTACTCATCAACCCCTTTCAACTTTAGTTTTGTAGAGGCACACTAACATAAGGTCATCTAAGGAGATTTTACATGTCCTTGAAGGTTTACAAAATTTGGTCATTAGAAGAAAGAATCTTGTTTTCAACATATCATACGTTAACTTCCAAGATCCTTATAAGCAAATACATATAAGTATCTTATACATATATAAAGACTAGGACACTATGCAAGAATGAGTGGACAAAAAACTGCAAGGTCTGCCCAAAACATGCCAAAGAGGCCACTCAGGAGTGTTGAAGAGTGAAGCAACTGTAAAGTTTGGTCGATAGTCCGCTCAAATAACTGCTCAAGCACACTACAAGTCCTAAATCCTCCAAGTTCAACTCAAAGTACACTCGATACTTTGGTCAAGCCCATTGCAACCTTCACATCTCGAAAAGTTTGCCTTGTTCCACTTTATCCTATATAAAACCTATACGAACTTGGTTTTCTGTACCAATTATCTTAATACATGAATCCTCGAACATTGAGAGCTTGTGTCGTTGTAGTTTTCTTCATTAAATCAAAAGCATCAAAACCAAGTTCTCCTCGATGTAGGGAAGTTTTTTTTTTTATGCTTTTATATAGTGGATTGTGATGACTATGCAAAAATCCTCCCACTAGTGCATAACACATCGATCCCTTGGTCGTTTACTTATCCAAATAAATCCATCCCGTAGTTTTAAATGGCCAATACTACTGGAAGGATTTTTCCTCTTTTCGGATGGTAAATATTCCTCAAAAAAACAGATAAAGGAACTTTGTGGTGGACTGTTGAATAAAATGAGGTTGAAAAGATCAAAGCAATAGAGACTGAAGAATGAGCAGAAAGAGCATTGTTGATGATTCAAAAAGTCAGGTGAACCGGGCGAGGGTCGTAACTCCGTTATGTGATTTTTGCATTGTGAAATTGGAATTGAATCAACTTAAAAGGATTGGTAAATCTTAATAGGTAATTTCTGTACGAAGGTTTGGTCTATTCCTAGCCACGCCTCCCCCTTCCTCCTTTGGATACAAACTATGACCGACTGCACAAGCAAATACAAAAGTATGGAAGAAATTAAATAAATGGTAATCAATAATCAAACATTTAACATATCCCTCTATGGTCCTATTCTAGCTTTTGACTTGATTAATACCATGATGGAATCGCTTAGCAACATCTTAATTCACCTATTTTCTCCTAGAAGGCCGCACTCTGTGGATTAATTGGCAATTTACCAATTTAAGAATTGACGTGCTAAATTCATTGAATATTAAACACTTAGTTGTGAACTCCCAAATAACTGAAATGAAGGGATAGATTCTTGCCTTCTCATAGCCATGTCTTGTATCCAAGTTAAAGACAAGAGTGCAGTCTAACTAAAAAAGCTAAAGTGGAACAAATTCATGGAATAATTCTCACCGCAAGTCACCTAATTTGAGCTAGAAGACCTACACTCCATGAATTTTCGAATTGGGTGGAGTACTCCAAACTGCACTACTAAACAAGAGATTGCAACAACCAGGGTTGAGGGTTCCAAATTTAAAACAATGATTTGTTATCTTAAGTCTCTCCAGTCTCCACTAACTTAAAGACCTCCCATCTCTCCCCTTGACACTAATTCAACAAAAAGTCAAAACTATATCTACAGGCAACAGACACGTATTTGCAAACACCCAAACCACAAAGGTTTTACAAAAATTGGGGCAAGGAAGTTAGGTTAATAAACAGGTATAGTACTTAGAAAGGGAAGTTCATAAAACAACTCCAACATGAACTCCATATAAGCAAGGAAAAACTTCCATCCACTAGACTAGATCATCAAGCTCACAAAAGCAACTGAACTCATAAAATCCTCTCATGCTTTAGGTTATTCTACAACATTGTCCTTCAATTGGAATACAAAAAAAATACGCGCATATACAAGGCCATTAGTTCTGAAGTATTAGTATAAATTACTACATCGTTGTCAATCACTGACATACTACCAGATTCAAACGAAAAGGTGGCCACCAATGTATCCTCCACCATGCTCGTATCCAACAATTATAACCCCACCAGCTACTCTAAGTTGTTGAAGTCCCTCCACGTGCTCAATAGACCTTGCAAAACCAACTAACTCATCAGCTTCTCATCAACCCCTATAACCTCTTAGTTTCCTAGGGGCAAGATAACATAAGTTCATCTGAGGATATTTACACATCCTCGAAGGTTAACAAAAACACGGGCATGCCAAGATACAATATTGGTTTCAACATATTTTGCATTAGTCTCCATGATCTTAATACGCAAATACATATAACTATCTTATTCCTACATTAGTTGTGACCCTCATACTTCCAAAAAGGTAGGGCTACCATTTTCCATTTTTTGTGGCTGTAATACTTACATAAAAGTGAAATAAAAAATAGAACTTAAAATGTAAAATAAAGTGCTTATGAATGATAATGGATGTCACTATCACTATGGATGGATTAAGAAAACATGATTGGCAGATGTATCTAGAACCACCATCATTTGAAAATAGACCTGCCATCAAATAACTATAGACCGCCCATGAATCCACAAGCACTAGAACAATACATAGCAAGTTGGACTATGTAATGACTCCTAAAGGAACCTCCATTCGTGTTTCTCCCTTGCAAGATATTTTAATAGTCAAAGACCAACTTGGCGACTCCAATAAAAACTTTAATCTCGATGATTCCCAGAGGAAGAACACCCGTCCAGCAAAGTATTCACACCTTCACCTATGTTTAGCTTCATTTATGGGTGTATGAACTGGCAACAGCATAAAACTCTCAAGTGGGATTCCTCTTAAGTTGTACTACCTAAGATGTAATCTTAAGGAATTCAGGTTTCAAGACAGCTATGTAACATGTTTTTAAGGAACTGGCAACAGCATAAAACTCCCAAGTGGGATTCCTCCTAAATTGTACTTCCTAAATGTAATCTTAAGGAATTCAGGTTTCGAGACAGCTACGTAACATGTTTTCGCACTAAAGAGAACCATAAAAAAGAGCTGTGATTATGTAGTTCCCAGTCCAGACCAGTATTTACTAAAAAACACTGCATAAATCTGAAACTTATTAAAAAAAATTCTTTCCTTGCTAACTTGAACGATAATTCCACTGATAGACATGTTGAGCAACTATTACTACATCCAGCAGATGCATTGAGCAACCATAACTATAAAGTAAATCAGTATTAGGATTTAAGGTCTCCATTTTCAATCAATTTTTTTTTTTTGTTGGCTCTTCAAAGTTCAAACCCATAAGTGCATACGTTTGTACGCTGAGAAACCGTTTTTGGAAATCAATTCCCAATCCCAATAATGAAGAATTAGCAACACGTTGACGAGAGAAAGAGTCAATTGACTGACCTTGGCAACCATGCGTTGGAAAGTGATGTCTTCGTCATCTATCCTATCCTTTCCTTTCCCCAATTTCCTCTCTGTAAATGTAAATAAATGTAAACACATCAACAACTACAAAACATATTTGAACCAAGGATATCTATTTACGCCTTTGTATGTATACATTATATGGGTGTCCACCTTTAGGATCCGTGAGATTGGTGTACTCTCGAACTTCTCTTCCAGCCATGTTACTTGATGCCGTTGTCGTTGAGGATAATACCCAAAACAAGATCAATAGCTACCTCTCGGAAAATCTGTAAACAAAAGTTAAATTCGTCAAAGGCAAACCAAAACCGGAAAACACCCGAGTGGACGGGCAGATACCAATTGAGGGTTACATTGATTAATTGAATTTTCAGCTAATTATATAACCTGTGTTATTCAGGTTAAAACCCTAACACCTCGTGTGTAAAAGGAGGAGTCATTTGGTGTTCACTAAATTTGAAATTATATAAATTTGATATATTTTTAAATTATCCTCGACAAATACATTTTCTCACTTCACCTTTTTCTCTCAAAAAAACCATTAGTATCTGCCCACTCTCTCTCTCTCTCTCTCTCTCTTTCTTAAGAAGATATCCATTAAATTTTTTTTCCATTACTTAAATTTAAAATTATAACTATATTATATTTATACACGCATGAGTGTGCTAACCACTAGTTATAAGTAACGGTTCGACACACTCTGTAGACTTAATTCATTTAACGGAGAAAGAAAAAAGATAAATCATTTTATTTTTTTCTGCAATAATTTCCAATAATCGATATAGAGTTCTAAAATGGGGTATTTAAAATATTTATAATTGAACATAATCATAACATATGCTGAACGTGTATAAAAATCATGTAGTATCAAAAATTATGTTTTTTCTTGACAAAATTCATATTTTCAGTGCAATAAATAATTTCAATTGATCTCATAGTTAAAAAATGAATAATCACTAAATCACGTCTTGTCATAAAAGAATCAGTACCACAATGGCGATAACAGCATGATCATCTATAATCGAGGGGAACCATAAATAAAATAAGTATCTAGTGCTACATATAAATAAAACTCGGGGCATCCTCAACCTGTTGGATCCAACATCAAAATTAGAGTCACCATAGAATTGCGCTTGGGTTTTTTTCTCTAAGATGAACCAGTTTAGAGTCACTCAGAATACCAAGACTTTTTTCTAAAACCGTTGACCACTAGAGTTACCACGAGCGCAAGGTCGTGGTCTTTTCTCTGGCGGCTAGAGTTATCTCCATAAATGGCATATCTCCTGAATTTTCAACATTGTCCCAAAATAGAATCTCATAAGTTACACCACAAAAATGTGTATGAAAAGCTCCATGTATTATTTGAACGAGCCAAAATTCTATGCCATGAATTTTACATCACAAATTTACATATTTGTATTGAAAATAATTTTGAAAATTCTCTTTTATTTTCAAAATTTATTTTGGGAGCAGAGATGATTTTTAAGAAAATACGTAACATGTAAAATCACTCACCTGAGTCCAAATAATGTATTACGTGCGGCAATAGAAAAAACTATAAAATAGTCGTCACCCTAAATTATACAAAAATAAAAACCTAGTATTAATTAACGCCAACTCAAGCAATATTTAAATATTGGGCGAACCCCTATTAAGACTTTATTCACACTAATTTTCTTAAATAAAAATAATTTCTTTTAAACGAGTGATAAAAAAATTAGATAGATTTTTAACTCATTTTATCAAATATACTAAAATGTTTATTTTTCATCCTAGTTACTAAAAATAAAAATAAAAATTATTTTTGTAATCTTATTTTTTTATCTATAAATAAACTTAAAAATAATTAAATTAAAATAAGGGTTTGAATTTTCTAACTCCTCATTCTCGATCCCTAGACTCTCTCTCCCGCTCACCATCACTTCCCTCTCCTCTCTCATTCTCAATATATATCACTCGTCATTTTTTACCCATTTTAAGTTCCATCGTCTACTCTTTTTTGTGCACGGACCTAATTGTGTATCCTACCATTACCACTCTTACGTCCTTGAAGAGTGGTCATTAATACTAACCACTTAACCATTCCAAAAGACAAAGCATTTGATTTGTAGGACTATATTCAATTCCTTAGTGCTTGTTCCCATTAAATGACATTATTTGGAATGTTAAAATTGGGTTCATGGACCTAATCTGTGGCATAATTCACCTAAAACTCAAACTCAAGTCTCATGCTTAGGATCCCATGCTTTTATTAAGGGTACTTCCAGTATTTTTATATGCTTTCTAGTTTAGCTTTAGAAAATCTTCTTCTCTGTTGAGTGGTAAAGAAAAACTATAGTTTCTGGGTTTACCACTCAAGTGACCAAGGGTCCGTTTGAGCAGGCTAGCACGAGGTGGTCTCGGGCTAGGGACAGCTCGAGCGATCAGTAGTCAGCTCAAGTGGGATTGTATGCTAGGATATCTCGGGCTAGTGACCACTCAAGCGGTCAGGGATTCGCCCGAGCAGACCCGTCGCAGAACAGTCTTTTTGTGCGATGGCTAGGATTATGTTTTAACTCTAAGGGGCTTGTTCATTAGGCGTAATGTTATGTTTTTGAGCCAGAGAGACTGAGAGAAAGTCAAGAGAACATCATTCCTTTGTAATCCTCTAATCAATATAGTGAAGTGTGATCCTGTGAATGTAGGCACGCATTGCCAAACCACGTAAATCTTGTGTGTGATCTTGTGATTGCTTGTTTTCTTTCTTTCTTCGTTATCATTTTGTGGTTTGTGCATTCGTTGTTGATCTTGGATGGGATTAGTAATCATGTTCTAATCCCCAACAACTGGTATTAGAGCTCCGGATTAAGAGATTGACGAATACACATGGCAGAAGAAGGAAGATCGATGGGAATCGAGAAGTTCAATGGTTCAGACTTTGGCTATTGGAGGATGCAGATAAAGGACTATCTGTATGGAAAGAAGTTACACTTGCCGCTCTTGGAATCCAAATCAGATGGCATGAAAGATGAGGATTGGGTGTTACTTGATAGTCAGGTGCTGGGGGTTATCAGATTGATGTTGTCCCGGTCAGTGGCGCACAACATAATCAAAGAAAAGACTACAGTAGACATGGTGGTGGTACTATCAAGTATGTATAAGACGCCATCGGCAAACAACAAGGTGCATCTTATGAAAAAGTTGTTCAATCTAAATATGGCCGAAGGTACACCCATTGTACAACATCTGAACGAATTTAATACTATCACGAATCAATTGTTTTCAGTAAATATCAGTCTTGATGATGAAGTTAGGGCCTTGATTGTGTTGGCTTCGCTTCCAAACAGTTGGGAGGCTATGAGAACAATAGTGAGTAACTCTGCCGGTAAGAATAAGCTGAAGTATCATGATGTCAGGGACTTTATTTTGAGCGAAGAAGTTCGCAGGAGGGATTTGTGTCACACCCTCTCTCTAAGAACTGAAAATCGATATGACTTAAAACCGTCAACGAAGCCTGTTTACTAGTCAAACTAGAATTCTTTATTTCTTGGAGCAAAGGTATTATGTACATTAAGGATATTACATCCCAAACACCTAAATGGTTTAAAAGTTTCATACTTCTTAACAAAACGGCGTCTGACTGACGACTGTGGTGGACCATCTTCTAACCATTCCTGCCATCTACAACCACAAGATTACAGGAGAGTGCACTTAGTATTATAATGAATTAGATAAAAAATAGTCATTCTATTTAGAAATACTAAAATATCATGCTTTTCATCAGAAAAGTCAAATATTGCATTTACTTGTCATAAAATTTCATAAATAACCTTATCAGTTTTTCAAAAATCTCACAATCCTTGTAAAATTATCATTTAGGCTCAATAGCCACAAGTCCTGGAATTTACTGTCTCATACTTAAAATTAAAGTTTTCGGCATAATCGCCACACTTTAAGATAATCATGGCTCATTATAACACATACCCAACAGTGTCCAAGTAGTCGTCAATCTTACGATCGGGAGTTCTGACAGTACCGTAATCTCAATTCTCAATGCACGAATAGTAACGTGATGGAATAAAGGCCACTCTCTACCAAGCATGAGTGGTATGTGCTAAAATTCAAGACTTAGCCTGAAAGCCTTTAAGGCAATAATAACCCCCGCTTAAAAGGAAACCTTCCCTATAGGGACAATCAAAACTCACAGTTGGGTAACCTCCCCTAACGAGATATAAAGGGCCGAAAATTCTTGTAACTTTGCATTTTAGAATAACATCTCATAATATCGATAACATTATCAAAATATTTTTATCATAAACACATGCTTTTCAAAAGATACAGATAACATATTTAGAAATATCATGACATTTGAATAAAAGATCATGTTATCACTATAATTTCTCATATTTCAAAACATGGATATAAAGAAAATTTAAAGCATAATTCATACATTATTGCTCAAAATAATACTTAACCACTCTCATCTCGACTTAGGCGTTGTAACGACCCAGTTCCAAACTATAGGATTAGTGACGGTAAACCGATCGAATCTTACGCCATAATAAGATTAAAATCCTAACACAATCAAAACCTAGGAATCAAAAGCCCTAATACAAAAAGGAAGCCTCCCAACCTCGAAGATCATTAAGATACTCTAAAAATACTAATTCAAAATCCTAAAGAGCTAAACCTAGAGATGAAACTCCGGGCTCCAAACTCAACTAAAAGAAATGTTGACCTAGTCTCATAATCTTTCAAGCCCCAACGTGGAAAGAAAACTATACTTGAAAACCTAAAACCCTGTAACTTTTAATAATTACATTTCAACACCAAATTTTTAAGATAACTATACTTTCAGTCTAAGACACTAAAGTTTATAATAAGTTATCAACGTAATAAGAAGACACTTACATCCTCATCTAGATTATACCCCAAGAGTTCTTAAAGGTCTTAGTATCAATAATTACACACTAGTCCCTCACATATTCAAAATTTGCACAAAGATTCTTTAGATATTTCTCATCCATAATTCTTTACAACCAATATTAATTAACTTATAAATGTGTGTGTGTGTGTCTATATATATATATATATATATATATATACACATATACACTAATTACATATTTGACATGTGTGTAAGATCACCTAGGAGTGTGTGTGCTAAATTCTTTTAATAAATAATTACAATATCTCAAATCAAATCAAAAAAAAATTCAACCTTTAAGAAATGATAATTATATTTTTAAGACTTACCACAAAATAATAAAATAATATTAAATAATGAAAATAATAAAGGATAAACAAATAGTTAAATAATAAATATTAAAAATAATAGCAATCATAAAGTTAAAATAATAATAATGTATAAAAGATTAAACTACAAAGTAATAATAAAATTCCCCACCAACTCACACACACATTCTCCAACATAGCTTCATATATAAGAGAATCCCTACAACGCAATCAATAAATGTCAAATCTCTACTGTCACGCTTCTTGTTGGAGGTAAAACTGTCAAGTTCATTGTTTTTTATAACGATTAATCGGTAAAAATTAACTGGACGGGCAAACGTCGAAACGGGCTCCAGATAAAAATTTTGACGTCGAATGATCAAAAGAAAACGCGTGCAACCAAAGTTAATTTAGATGAATGCCTCTTATCAATCTAATCTTCAACTACGATTTGATTCCGAGTTGAAACTCTAGTCAGATCTTCTACTGTATTCTCTTACGCGATCCTCAAATGTAGTGTAGGCAACAATCCTCCGAGAACTTTTACCGGCAGAACCCTGATATCTTTCGTCTTGAAAGACAAAATATGATATCTCTGATATATGATATATGAACTATCTGATGATGATGTATCAATCTCAAACTACTTCAGCCTACGCATATATAGGGTTATAGCAGGGACCTGGAGAGTAATTATGAGTTAGACTTCCAGTGGAACACAAACACCTACCAGCGGTTTCTGTAATAAAAGAAAGACGCATAGCTGTATCTGCAATTATGGAAAATCAGCATCGGTTTCTACAATTTTCGTAAAATACTGAATTACAATTCACACCACTAAAGAACTATAATTGCACTCTAACCTATAATCTCAAGATCATCTTGCATTGAGCTCCTGTTATTAAATGCTTACTATTTCGAATCACCTTCATCTTCTCGATACATGCTAATTAAATTTAATTACTGACAATTTAATTTAATCGGTATCTTGATATTCCTTAAGTTCTTCCACTTAACTTATTTAACCCTCTGGATAATTAAATTCACCTGCAGAGTTTGACTCGGTCAAAATTTATAAGCATTCTTAAGGGGGTATCGTCAATCTCGATCTTTCGGGACGTGAATTTCGTCAATAATTAATATTTGCCATATAAATAATATCG
>JAUMHN010069875.1:0-26613 GCA_032360265.1 Heliamphora ciliata
ATTAAATTTAATTGGCTGGTATCGAGAATCTTAACGTGGGGAGAAATGGTAAGCATTTAATAACAGGAGCTCAATGCTAGATGGTCTTGAGATTATAGGTTAGAGTGCAATTATAATTCTTTAGTGGTGTGAACTATAATTCAGTGTTTTATAAAAATTGCAGAAACCGCTGCGTCTTTCCATAATTGCAGAAACCGCCCGTAGGTGTCTGTGTTCCACTGGAAGTCTTACTCATAATTACTCCCCAGGTCCCTGCTGTAGCCCTATATATATGCGAGTAGGCTGAACCAGTTGAGATTGATTTTCATATCATTATTGATATATTATTTTTGTCTTTCAAAACTTAAAAAATATATCGGAGTTCTGTCGGTACGAGTTCTTGGAGGATCGTAGCCCACACTACGTTCGAGGATCGCATAAGGGAATATGGTAGAAGATCTGACAGGAGCTTCAATTTAGAATCAAGTCGTAGTTGAAGATTAGATCGACAAGAGGTATTCATCTAAATTAACTTTGGTTACACGGGTTTTATTTTGATCGTTCTTCGTCAAAAGTTTTGTCTGCAGCCCGTTTCGACGTTTGCCTGTCCAGTTAAATTTTTTTTACCGAAAATCATTTTATAAAAATAATAATCTTGGCAGTATTGCCTCCAATAAAACTAACTGGAACCAACAACAAACCAAGTTGTAAATCCAAAAATTGGAAAAACCAGGTCGGATCGAAGGGCTTGAACACCGAAGAGCCACAACAAACTCATCCGATGGTAAACCAAAAACATCCCGTGGTCAAAACCAGAATCGATTAACCCCAAAATTTAGTTTCGGAACCCACAAAACCTTAAGCAGATTACATGAGCTATCCTGTGCATTCCTCAAAATCGAAACTACTTTACAACCTCAGCTCCAAGGGACTTTCCATGGAGGACGTAAGGGATACTAACTTACGAACATCCCAAATGAAGATGCCTCTTTCTTTAAAGCAAACAGAAACAAAATAAAACCAAAATCAATATACTGGGGACAATGGGGTTAGAACCGCTGTGAAGATCATCTGTCTCCATAATCGTTGACCCATAACCATAACAGATTTCTTGGCCTTCTCTTCACATTCGTTGACCCATAAAATCGTATTGGCTATAACCTGGTTCGAGCACCAGATGTGCAAAACACGCCCCAAGCAGGAAATTAACGTTTTGTTACTGTTTTCTTTAACTGATGAATGTTATTTGCATTGTATGAAATGCGTGGTTTTGAGAATGAAAAATCGTTTTGAAGCTTGTGAAATCTAGTCAAAATGCATGGTTATTTGCATAGTACTACTTCATTGCATATCCTGTTTTACTTCATTATAGTTTGTTCCTATTGGGTTTCGGCTCACGTTATGGGATTTGTGAAAATAGTTTTTCAGGTGATTGTGATCACGAGAGATGATCTAGTGGAGCCCGAGGAGGTGGAAGACTTTTCGTAGATTTCTATTTCGTTATGGAATCATGTACTGTTACATGTATTGCCTATTCTTGGAATTATGTTTTTTTTTTGGGTAATTAACTGTGACATAAAAAAAAAGAAAAAAATATAAGATTAAAAGGGGCACAATCCCAAGCCTTACAAACCCAAACCATAAGCAAAACAAAAAGCCAAAACCTAAAGGAGCAACAAAAAACACGGCTTTAGGCTAAGCCATAACCAAAAAACACAAAAGATAAAGAGCGATTCCCCGGCCATAACTTAACAAAGTAATAGGTGGGGAGTCGGCATAACGAAACAAAGCATAAAACAAACTATATAGCCAAACAAAAGCCGGCCCTGCTTGATTCAAACATCTGATAAAACAAACGACCACAGCAGCCACAGCCAATAAAAAGTGATCCTTCAAAAATCGAACCTGTGTGGCCATCAACAAAAGGAACAATGGCCAATAAACAAAGCTCCACTACAGCCGCAATAATAACCCCAAAAAGCTAGAGAGAGATCCAACAAAAAGCTAAAGAAAAGCACCATTCCATAGAACTGAGCCTGGATTTCACCTGGCCTACCCCAACAACCGAACCTATAAAGCAATAACCAAACAAAACCCTACAACACACACACCCACACACGCACACAGCCCTTACACAGTCGTAAGGGGAAGGCTAAAAGACAAGGAATCCATGGCAAAATACAATAAGCCCAAGAGAACCTAAACAACCCAGCTGAAAAGAAAAGGGCCTAACAGGGACAGCCCCACAGAGGCAGTCAAGATAGGAAAAAAAACTAAACTAGACCAAACGTAAAACATAGAACCTATCTACACAGAACAGCAAGGCACACAAGTATAAAGAAGCTATGAACACCACTCATAGCTAGGGAACAAAAGGCCAAAACCAACAGCCAAAGCCTGTAGAGATCAATAAACTGAGGCACACCAAAGCTGCTTCCTCCAATGAATGAGCAAAACCCGAGGTACATTAAGCTCCCAATCGAGGTTTCTTCCTTTTAGGGGCTGGCAGCCATCGGAACCTTAACACGTCAACCAAAATAAACCAATTAGAGAACAAAAAGAACGCACACACCCAGAGAGAGAACACCTAACAAACTAAAAGAAAACACAGCACTCCACGGAACAGGGGACTAATCTCATAAAAATCCAAAAAAGTGTATAGCTCAATTATCCAAAAATAAAAAACTCCAAAAGAAAAGAGAAATAAATCTCACTAAAGCTCCGCTTGATATTACATTGCATAAAGAACAAAACAGTTCAAAAGTTAGATAAAACCTCTCAACACTCCCTCAGATGTGATTAGTGTGAACACTCAACACTCAAAAGAAAAGATCCCAAGGCTCACAGCTCCTTATAACCTCCAGAAAGATCTGCACAAGAATAACCAATAAGAAGACAAAATAAAGAACTATAATACCATAGGGCACCAAAGGGATAGCGCCGCTTACCCTTCAAGCAAACTAGCATTGAAAGAAATGAAAAGGAATTAGTCGTAAGGATCAAAAATGGAATTCAAGAGACTCCATTCCCCTTGGATAGCCAGATTAGAAGTCAAATTAGGAATGTTACGTTTAAAAGAGCATCGATCTCTAATCAGATCACAAATCTACTTAATCACAAATTTATTATCATGCTTGGAATCACGAAATTTACACGAGTTACGCTCTCTCCAGATACAATAAACCGACACAGACAACGCCATCTTCCTAACCACAGAAGTCAGAGACTGACCACTAACGCTAGAGTCAAACCGGTTCCACCAACCATCCTAAGAGGATTCAAACCAATCTAAACCACACTTCGCAAGAATACCCTCCTACACTTTACAGGAAAAAGAACAATTAAAAAAGAGATTATCATGGGTTTCCAAACTACCCGAGAAAAGGCTGCACTGAAACTCGCAGTTCAAACCAAACATTCTAAGCCTATCACCAGTATTAAGGCGACCTCTAACCGCAATCCAAAGGATAAAACTAGCCCTATGGATATGATGTCTAAACCACACTAGGTTACACCAGATAGGCTTAGGCTTATGAACACGGATCTCCTCCCACGGAGCCTCAATGGTAAATTTACCACTGGAAAGGAGCCAACGGATACTGTCCTTCTTAGTCGCGTCGGGGGTGAACTCAACTTCATGGCCATCTCAATCAGATCCATGGAGACAACAGAAGGCCATTTCCAAGCTCTACCATCAACAATGGAATGCACCCCAGCCAACTGGTCCAAACCCGAGTGATAAATAATCCTAGGGCCCCTCTCTTCAACAATAAACCCCCACAGATTCCAAGGGTCCAGCCACAAGAAGGTTTCTTCCTTATTCCCGATCTCATACCGCACAAAGCCCTTGTTGAGAGGGCGTAGTTGAAGTAACTTTCGACAAAACCACGAGGCTGACTGGGGAATTTTTGCCAACTAGAAGGATTCACTCCTAAGAATATTAGACTTAATCCACATACACCACATGGAGATCGAGCCCCCTGTGAGAAGGAACCAAATATGCTTAGCAACCGCAACCTTATTCCAAGTGATAAGAGATTTAATCCCCAGGCTACCTTCCCTCTTAGGGACACAAACCTCTTCCCAGGCGACCTTGGCACCAGAAGACTTCATATCAGGAACACTCCACAAGAAAGCTCGCATCAAACTCTCAACTTCCCAGAGGACTTTATTAGGGAGGATAAACAAAGAGGCCCAGTACACTTGCATAGAGAAAATGATAGAGCCAAGAAGCTGTAATCACCCCGCATAAGAGAGGTACTTACTAGTCAAAACTTTGAAATACTTAGAAATCTTATCAATGAGGGGGTTACACTCTTTGTGGGAGAGATTGGTGGTGATCAAAGGAACACCAAGACAGCGCATCGGAATAGAACCCTCTCTAATACAGATAATGTCTAGGATGCCACGTTTTAGACTATCAGTAATCCCAAATAAATAGATGTCACTTTTAGGCTGACTAGGGGACAGACCAGACATACTCTTAAAAGAATCCAGGACTTTGCTAACAAAACCAACTGACTGAATGTCAGCCCGAGAGAAGACCACTAGGTCATCAGCAAAACAAAGATAAATAATTTTATCCTTGCCACACCTCCAATGATAATAGAAGGGCATCTCCTCAGTGTATCTAGTAAACAAACCAGACAAAATTTCCATGGCCATAACAAAAAGATAAGGAGAGAGTGGATCACCTTGCCTAAGGCCCTTCTTGCCACGGAAAAAATCATTTAACTCCTCATTAATGCTAACAGAGTTGCTGGGGGAGGTCACACACTCCCTAATCCAACTAAGCATCCTATCAGGGAAACCCATACATCTTAAAGTAGTTAGCATAAAGTCCCAACTAATATTGTCATAGGCCTTCATGATATTAACCATAAGAGCACATCTAGGACCCCTATTCTGCTGATGGTAATCACGTAAGAGTTCTTGGGATAAGAAGATGTTGTTCGCAATACGCCTACCTTTGATAAAAGTAGATTGGGGAGGGGAGATAACCTCATGCAAATGCTCTTTAATCCTATTAGCAATAATCTTAGATATGCACTTGTAAATGGTATTGCAACACGAGATAGGCCTATATTTCGTCATGTAGAAAGGGTTCGGAACCTTAGGAATCAAGGCAATAAGAGTCGTGTTAGCTTCTCTAAGCATATGGCCCAACACAATAAAACACCGAATGGCCTTGGTGACATCTTCCCCCACAACCTCCCAAGCATCTTTAAAGAAGCCCGCTGAGAACCCATCAGGGCCAGGAGCTTTATTAGAATGAAGCGATCACATAGCCTGCTTAATCTCCTCATTAGTGACCTCAATATCCATAAGAGCAGCACTATCCAAAGACAGCTTGTTCTTAATAACACCTCTCAACTCACTTTCAACAACCCTCACCTGAGTAGACTTGGTACCCAAAATGGCCTGGTAATACTCAACAATATGCTTAGAAATACTAGCCTTGTCAGAACAAATGGTACCATCCTCTCTAGTAACCATCGATATCCGAGATCTATTATGTTGGGAATTGATGGATTTGAAGAAAAACTTAGAATTCTAGTCACCCAGGTTAAGCCATTGAATCCGCGATTCTTGCTTAAGGAAACTCTCCTCAGGAAGACTGAGCTCCACAAAAGACCTGTAAGCTTCCCGCTCCAGATCAAAGATCGGCATATCATGAGGATCTCTATCCAATTGGCATTGGAGAGCTTTAAGAATTATTCTTTGGCTCTAGACCCTACCCGACAAGTCACTAAAGGAGTCTTTGTTCAATTGCTTCAATTTACCCTTTAACATTTTAAGCTTTTTACAAACAACATACATCTCAGAGCCATCAATTTGTTCATTCCAAACTTCCCTCACCAAAGGGAGAAACTTCGGGCTTTTGGCCCAAAAGTCAAAATATTTAAAAGGTTTGGACACTTTGGGTTTATCATGGTTGAGCTAAACGTCAATACGGGAATGATCTGAGAGGCCAGGGGGCAAAAAAATGCACTAGATTAAGGGAAAAGAGTACCCTAAACTTCATTCACCAAGGCACAGTCAATCTTAGATTTGATAGAGTTCACACCCTTTTGATTATTAGACCAAGAGAACTGAAAACCACTATATCTAATGCCATCCAACTTAGCTTTAAAGAGATAATTATTAAAATCATCCATGTACCTAGGCCATTTAGAACAGCCACCTACCCTGTCAGAAGGATGCTGAACAGCATTGAAATCACGAAGAAGCAACCAGGTAGATCTATCTAAACTAGGAGCTAATATATTAATTTTCTTCCAAAGGCACACCCTTTTAGAATAAGAGTTAAGCCCATAAACAAACGTCACCCAAAATTTGACTTTCTCCTCAATAAAACTAACCTTACAATGAATCCATTGATCCCCAATATCCAACACTTGAATATGAATAAACACAGGGTCCCAACAAACCCAAATTCTACTAAGCGTCCCAAAATCATAATTATTAGCCAACTGCCATCCAAGGAAAGTTTTTTCAAAAATTGATTTTGCCTTCTCTTCTTTAACCCTAGTTTCATTAATAGCAAAGAGTCTAGCCTGGGATTTCCTAACAAAACCTCTAAGTTTATGCTGCTTAATACTACTATTCAGATCACACACATTTTAGGAAAAAATATTTGACATAAACCAAGTTAAGAAGGTAACCTTTTTTTTCTTCTTTTTACTACTGTTTAGCTTCTTCCCCGATTGCACAAAGGGAGGTCGCTCTTGGTCATCATCATCACCTGGAATAAGAGGGTCCTACTTCGTCCCTTGACCTTCCAGAATAATCGGATCTAGCCCTTTAACTGACTAGCTTTGGGTAAGACGAGAACGAACTAGAGGCATTACTGTAGTCACTTGGGTAACCGGGTTACCAGGGATAGCACTAGGAGTGACCAGATCTATAACCACCACTTCAGAATTTTCCAGGTTTTCATTCCCCACAACAAACGCTACAACTTCAGGATATTTTGAATTTTCCTTCCCCATAACAACCTCACATGGAACCAAGTTAGATGAGGAAGGAAAAGCAGGGAGATCTACTACCCGAACCTCAATCTCAACCTCTTTGCCTATTCCTACCCGAACCCACTCCTACGAGCCTGCATCTAGTTTATGGTACTTGCAACTTTTAATGTCATGACCAAATGCTTTGCAATGTGAACACACATTAGGAAGACCTTGGAATTCAGCACCAACCACAATAGTGTCACCATCACATTTCATAGTGACCGAATGATGCAGAGGCTTAGCTGCGTCAATTTCAATGCAGACTCTAGCATAAGATATGCGCTGTTTAATATCAGTGGATTTATCCAGATAAATGGGTATTCCAATAATGCTAGCTATTCTACTTAAACAGGTAGTGTTCCAGAATTCGAGCGGGAGATCATGAAGTCTGATCCACACTGGAATTTTAGAAATAGCTTCTTTGGTGAATTTAAACCTCTTTTTTCATCTTTGAATGAGGAGGAGCTTACCGGAGAAGTGCGAAGGCCCTCTATCAAGAATAGACTCCATAGCCTCAATGCTTTTAAATTTGAAAAGGAAAAAACCTATGTCATTCCCTAAAACTTCAGTTAAACCATCTTGTTCCCATAGGGTCTGAGCAATAGCTCTTACCAATCCAAATGCCAAGGGAGAATCCAAAAAGTATCCCACCAGACAATCTTTCCATGATTTTTCATCCACAAGTTCTTTCTCAATTTCAACAACATCAGGGAGATTCGAGTTAGAAGGTTCAACAAAATCTAACCTTGTGCCAGACGAACTTCTATTAGTCAATAATGAGGCCCAGGATCTTGGTTTTAGCATATTGTCAAACAGTTGAGGCGCAGTCTCAACTTCAGCAGCATTGCGTACTTCCATAGTCGGGCTAGAAACCACCTTCGCCCAAGACCTTGAGGCAGTCAGCCAAGGAGCTGGAGGCAATCTACCCCCAAATCGGAAGTCACTATGACCCGAACCGACCAAGGAAGAAAGTCTTGAATTGGTTCACCCTTTTCGTCATTGGGTCAACCATACCTTTTTTGGGCTGCAGCAATAGGGGTTTCAGCACCAGAGGGAAAGTTTTCTAGGGTTTTCCCATCCCGATGAGCAATGACCTCAGAGATCCTTTCAATCCGAATTTTGCCATGGATTTATCATAGAGAGCCAATTTAAGTTGAATCAAGTCTAGATTAGTGTCTTCCATCTTAAGATCCATGTCTTTCTCACCGTCTATTGGGTTGCTTAGGACTGAGGAAGGTGAAGCCTTCGAAGGGCTCACCCCTTAAGATGCAAGACTCGATCTTCCAAAGCTATGAGCAAATCCGAACTGAACGGCGTATCACCCTCGCGTATCTGGGAAATCTCTTTATCCAACATTTCATCGATACTATAGAGTACGGAGTGAACCGTGCTGGCTTCTTAAAAAGCTTCACTTAGCTTCACCGACGACCTTTGTTCATTAGCTAGTGTACGTTGCTCGCTTCAAGAAGGAGAAACCCTAGGACGAGCGACGTTGTTCGGTGATTGGGCTTCCATTTCTTGTTCACTCTCTTGTATGGGGGAAGACCCCTCTACACTCGAAAATGACATTTCGGCACAGGAGAAACTCTATTCGGGTGATAAAACCCTAGGAAAAAGGCATAGAGTCCATCGCAGATAGAAATCTCAAATCGCACACACTATCACACCTTTTCCTACACACATTACTTTTTTTTCTTTTGGAATCATGTTTTGTAAGCCTTAAGGCATTATATTATGCATGTATAAAATGTATGTTTCTTTTAAGAGAGGAACCTTGGGTTGTTAGCAGTTTCGTTATTCTGATTTGGGGGTAACCTTTATAATTCCAAATGGTATATTTTGTTATTTGTTTTGCAATTAAAAAAATCTCATTTTCGTTTCAATCCTTGACCTGTTTGGGCTCGGGTGGTTTTAGTGGATTGTGGTATCCCAAAATGGTGGTTTAATAGGCTTTTTATGTGACCTTGGATTTTGGGGCGTGACAACTTGGTATCAGAGTTTTGGGTTTGAATATTTAAGAGCCGTGAAAAAAGGGTGCATCACCTTTGTGAGCAAAGATGTGTGAGCTTAGTTGCATGTAGTTAAGTGTTTTTATAATATGAGCATGATAGCATGTTGAGCATGAGGATGTTGTGTATACGTGAGTATGGAGGTTAGACCTTAGGATTGATTAGTCTTGCCTTTGGCCATTTAGATTAACTAACATGAAAGCCAAGTTAGAAATGTGTTTAGCCGACATACTTTCTAACAAAGAATCTAAGTAGGTCATCCAAATTGACGCATCGTTCTTGTCAGTTCTCCTTAGTATGTGAGACGTGTTTACATGATCTTGAATGGCTAGGTGTTAGTATAATTATGTATTTTATGTTAGTAATAACATAATGGGTGAAGGCTTATGTTGTTATGTTGCTTTCGTATAGAAGTTATGTCTACGCGGGGAGGTTGAGGCCGGGATCGAGGCTGTGGCCGTGGTTTGAGCCGAGGGAATATGCCAATCCCTGATGCTGGGGATGCTAATGCTCCCCAAGGACCTGTAGATGGGGTAAATTTGCTGCGTGAGATGGTAGGATCCATCCGTTAGCTAGTCGAGGTTGCTAGGGGGAGGGAGAGAGTACTTGAGCTGAGGGCTACTACCGCGACAAGGGAGTTTCGACATCTTGACCCTCCTACCTTTGTTGCAGATCCCAATTCCAAGGTGGTTACAGAATGGTTGGAGCTTATGACCAGGATTCTGGATACACTACAAATAGTGGATGATAATTTGAGAGTTGCATTCGTTGCATTCCAATTGAGTGGGGATGCCCATGAGTGGTGGAAGTTTGCCAGAACTACAGTAGGAGGTACGTGGGATGCTTTTACAAAGGTATTTCTGGAGAAGTACTTTTCTAAGTCCTCGAGAGATCTTTATCGGGAGGAGTTCCTTTGCCTTACCCAGGGGGTAATGACTGTGGTTCAGTACGAGGCAGAGTTTACCAGCTTGTCCCGATTTACACAAGAAATGGTGGCTACAGATGAGTTATGTGTAAAGAGATTTGAAAGGGGTTTGAGGTCTGCGATTCGAATTGGTGGAAATAGCCATTACTGTTGAAAATACCTTGAATGAGACATGTAGGGTTAGAGAAAGTAGAAGCTAGCAGGACAAAGGAGGTGCGTAATTTCTAGGGCACAGGAACAAGCTCCAGAGGTCGTTTGGCCCGAGTTCTCATCCTGTGGGATCGTATCAGCAACAGCTTTCTACACCAGCACCCTCAGTGGGTTCAATGGGAAGGCCGGAGCAGAGAGAGCTCATTTGTTATCGATGCAAATAGCCAGGGCATCGTATGTCGGAGTACCCGTAAATGAGGCAGTTTTAGAGTTTGGTGCCTGTTCAGTCATAGGGAAGAGACCCACCAGTCTATTTTGGGTGCGGCCAGTTAGGGCATATTCGTAGGAACTATCCTCGAGGAGGGAGTGTATAGAGCGCAATAGGTGCACCAATTGTTCCACCCACACAGGGACGATAGACTTATCAATAGCCTATGGCTCAAATGTCTAGGGTTGCAGATGGGGGTGCATCCGTACAGTCAGTGCAACAGTCGACAGTCTAGGGTTATGGTGGACAGACGAGGGCACCACAGGGCAGAGTATATGCCCTTGCAGATCCAAGTTCTTCTAAGGCACCAGTTGTGCCTGATGCTGCAACTACTACATTTGTGATCAGAAGTACTCTCTTAGTATATAGATCATGGGTCAGTGTTCTTATCGATACGATAGCATCGCATTCCTTTATTTCATCTGCTTTTGCATCTACTTTAGGGTTGGAGACAGATTAGTTGGGTAGTACGATGTGTGTAGAGACCCTGGTCGGTGGGAATGTGAAGTTGGGTCGAGTTTGTAGATCCTGTCAGTTTGAGGTCACCGATCGCTATTTAGAGTTTGCTTTTATCAGTTGGAGGTCACCGATCGCTATTTAGAGTTTGCTTTTATCGCTATTTAGAGTTTCCTTTTACCACAGTTGATATCATCGTAGGAATGGACTGGCTGACCACATATCATGCCTTTATCGATTGCGATCGACTGAGGGTATCGATTTGTATGCCTAAGGGTGATTGCTTTTGTTTTATGGGCGATCGGGACGAGGGTTTGGTGTAAATGCCCGGGGTTGTTCGGAACCAAAGAAACCTGGGTTTCCTCTTTCCTGCTCTCATATTGGATGAGGCGGTTAGGTTTCGAGGGGAGTTTTCCCCTATAATTTGCGATTATCTAGATGTCTTTCCTGACGATTTGTTTGAGTTACCACCGAGTCATGAGGTAGAGTTTTCTATCGATCTTGTTCTAGGAGCTGCTTCTATTTCATTGCCATCTTATCGTTTTGTAGCTGCTGAGTTGCGAGAACTCAATGTACAGCTTTAGGAGTTGCTTGATAAGGGGTTTATACATCCGAGCACGTCACCGTGGGGAGCTCCATCTCTTTTTGCTAAAAAGAAGGATGGGTCCTTGAGATTGTGTATTGACTACTGGTAGTTGAATCAAGTAACGGTGAAAAATAAGTATCCTATATCGAGGATTGATGACTTGTTTGATCAACTAAAGGGTTCGAGTTGCTTTTCGAAGATTGATTTGAGGTCAAGGTATCATCAGTTGACGATTAGGGATGGGGACGTAGCGAAGACCGCCTTTCAAACTTGTTACGATCAATATGAGTTTTTAGTTATACCGTTCGGTATGATGAATGCACCTGCGACATTCATGGGTTTGATGAACCGCATATTTCATCTGTATCTGGATAGTTTTGTGGTTGTGTTCGTGGATGACATTCTTATCTGCTCGGTAGACTTGGTCTGTGACGATTGAATCGGGGTTAAGATGGTTTTCCCAAATTAAGTGAACCTAGAACAACCTAAGGCTAATTAAACTTAGTAATTAAATGGAAAGCATCATCCTTATCATATCTCCTGTCATGAATAACATTGTTGGTATGTGATTTGTTGCATGAAAAATACCTGTATGTGTGTGTTGGTTTCTTTAGGCATTGTAACTAACTAATGGCATTCCATGTCAGATTTAAGGTGTCAGGAAAGCCTATCAACGAGTACACTAACAAGAACGTGAAGCCATGGCTCCCTAACAATTTTGACCCTGCCTTTTCTTGACCCTGTAGTATCGGCTTCACAGCAAGTCTGATGTCTCTTTTTATTGTTTTGGTATACTTTAGGAAAAATCTTATTTGGGTCTACAATATTAACGCTACAGTATTTAATTTTTGGCATATATGGCTATTATAGTTATTATTTTTTCGTAGCCTTATTAGTTATTTGTCGCTCTAGACGTTCCTGAAATTCGGGGTGTCACAACATGGGTTACCCTAACTTAACCTTTTGAATTAAAACAAGTGGTAAAAGACAAAATAATAATAGAAATGATCAAAATACCCATCTAGGGCCGATCCTACCTAAGAGTTTGTGCCCATAATTCTCTTTTTGCATTTTATACTTAAAATTAAGAAAAAAAATATACAAATCAAGTTTCATCATAACCTAAAAATATTAAAACAAATAAAGATACTACCAATATAAAAATATATGTTTAGCAAGAGTAAAACTAATGATTAAAACCCTTACGCATCAAATCATCATTTAAAGTCAATTTGACACATCTTAACAAAAGAGCTTAATTTAACTTGTGTCTAAACATAAATAATAAAATGATGCAATAATAACTATAAATTACAAAAGTAACGAACTAATCACAAAATTGCTAAATTAACTCAATTCCATAGAAAAAATTGCCAAAAACATACATTAAGTTAATTTTTAGAACCTCTTTTTGGACAATATAGTATAAATATACTATCTTGGACAAAAAAAATCCCACAATATCACAAAACCACCAAAGCCCATGGTTTTTCAAACTTGGTCGGCCACCACCACCACCACCACCACCACCACCACCCTTCCCCTCAAAATTCACGCCATGCCTTGTCATCTCACCACCCCATGCAGCCAATCCTTCCCCATCATGACTTACACCACCACCCATTACAATTATAGCATCCACCACTCAAAATTCCTATAAAACCACCACCACATCCTCTCATTTTCAGCCAAGAGAGAAAAGAGAGACTCTAAAAGTGTTGGAAAAAGAAAAAGGGAGAAGAAGCTAGGAGAAGAAAGAGGGAATTCTTAGGTAATAAAGCTAGGTTTTACTATCCTTCAACCAAAGAAATTAATCTCCAAGGCAAGTAAACTCTCAAATCCCTCTCCTCTCACTCAACTCAAATCCTCCTTCATTCTTAAAGACAAAACCAAGAACAAGAATTAAATCAAGTCAACAAAGGCGTCAAAACTAAGATTTGGGGTTGCTTTGATGTTCTTCATTATGGTTATGCGATTGCATGTGATTTTTGTTTGAGACTCATGTTTTTTTTAATAAGTTTGCTTACTGGAATGTTTTTTTTCTCCTAGTTTTTTTTCCTCTTAGTTTTAAACCATGCATGTAAAGAATAACACCAAATCCATGCCATGCAAATAGTTAGAGGATGAAGTAACTAGTTAATCTTAAGTTTTAAAATTTTTTGATTATTAGACCTCGCTTTGAAAAATCATAATAAAATATAGAAATGTCTCTTAAGGTTGAATCTTATGTCCATAGTTAGATTTTGAAGTTATCTTTCATATAAAACTAGTATGGACAGATGTGGTGGCTTAACCCAGCGGGCTGCCCCATATCTATCCTCCGGGGTTCAAACCCCGGGAGCCCTGTTCCCCAATTAACAAGCCAAAAAAAAACTAGTATGGACTGATTTGAAATTATAAATCTCGAGTTGTGTATTTTCTACCAAAAAATGTCAAATCTAGACCAGTCCCCGTTGCAGAGGCCAAAACTCTATTTTGAAATGTGATCCAAGCTTTGGTCCCTGCACGGAAGTTGTAACTAACATGTTTTTCTAATTACTCACCAAAATGAACTTGTTTTGTTGAGTTTTGATCAGTCAAAAGCCCTCTGCAAGTTGCTATCCTCATTCAGTGATTTACAACCTAACATGTCTAACCTTTTTGTGAGACCCAGAACTAATGTTTTTAATACTCAAATCAAAATGTGTACTTCATGAGATGTTTAGTAGACTTCAATACCTAGTTTATGTGAAAATTTGAGAAATATGAGAAAAAAGAGATAGTTGGTCCCCCAAAAAATTTTTATGCTCTCAATTTTAATTGCTGAAAATCACCAACATAGAATTGCAAAATGCTAACTTGACACATTTTCTTAGGAGGGCAATTTTCTTAAGAACTCCATCAAGCATCCTTCACGAAAGTTTTAGGAGACATATTAAACTAGAACATATCCAAAAATTGAACATCTGAAGTTGATTTGGTATCCCAAGCATACTTCTCTTTGTCAGGCTTCATTGCAGCATTTTGGGTGTTAAGCTTGGAGCTGTTGTAGTACCACTTCTTCTGAGGATTAAATCACCTAGAAATAATGAGAATTATCTAAGTGTTCTTCATGAGAATTGCTAAGAACCTTTTAAATTACTTTTTAACCAAAAACCAGAATTTAATTTAAAGTCTGTGTGCCCCTAAAGTGTGTTCCAAACTCTATTATAAATACTGAATTTTTGAGTTTAAAGCTAGACTTAACAACTTAAGAGTTGATTAACTCAATTATTAATTTTAGACTAAGTGTTTGGTTAAATGACTAAAGGATATGATTTTGTGTACAACTCCATGATCTAAAACATTATCTTAGCTCATATCTTGAACTGTTCTACATCATGCTTAAATGGTAGTAGCCTATGCTTTAGATTGGTTGTTCATCGTGCTTGAAGTAGTTGTACCATGACCATTATATGCATTGCATTAGGGGATATCTTTGTTAAGATTGTATACTAAAAACCATACTTTTGGTTTTAGTATTTAATTTTATTTATTAATAAAATTAGGTTTTTCATTTTATGAGAATCTTAATAAGCAATATATGTATTTTATTATTTATTTAATGTTGTGCATGGATGCCTTTTATTCTACATAGTATTTAATCTGGTGTGTAGATTTCGACTTACATACAAAAGACCAGATTAAAAGTAATGGTATAATATAAGTTTTTTTGGGTAATTAATTTGTATAAAAAGAAAAAAAAATGCACGATTACAAGGGGCATACCCTAGGACTTCCAATCCTTGCTAACCTATTACAAAGAACCGCTTCAAAACAACATACAAAGCCAACAACAATAAATAAAGCTTAGGAACCAAAAGCACCTAACAACCCCTCAGGAGAGACTTACCAACCTACGAGGCAAAATGACCTTTTTTTTCTTTTTCTTACCACTATACATCTTACTTCCTGCCTTATATTTACAGGTTAAAGGAGGGGACACATGCCCACCAGTCTCTACATTGCTATCTCCCTCAACTACCAGCTATGTTGGACTAACAACATTTGTTTCAGCACTTACCCCTTCTACCACTTCCCTGTTGTTATTCTTCATGGAATTAGTTATATTTTTCACAGCTTCTTGATTTGCACTGCTCCCGCTAGCGGCAACCTCATTTGTCTCTTGAATCACCTTTTCCTTACCTAATGCTGCACTAGGAATAGACAGCAAAGGGCTGTTAGTCTTAACATGGGTTTCCATAGCCTCCTCCTCGACTACCTTCCCCCTACCAACTCGAGTCTACTCATACTGATGCTCCACAGGTTTATCCTCGCATTTACTCAGCTCATGATCGAAGGCTTTACAATGAGAACAAATTGGCGGTAAAACTTGGTATTCAACTCTAACTTCCACAATATTCCCTTCACATTTAACCAAAATAAAGTGTGGCATAGACTTAGCCATGTCGATTTAGATACAAACCCTCACATACGAAATATGTTGCTTCGTGTCCATGGCCTTATCTAAGTATAGAGGAACACCGAGAGCACTTGCTATGCTACTCAAACATTGAGAGCTCCAAAATTCAAGAGGTAACTCATGGAATTTAACCCAAATTGGTATTTTACATATTGCCATTTTTAGAGAGTTTTAGTCGCTTTTTCCATCTTTACAAAATCAAAAGTTTACCCGAGAAGTGTTATGGCCCCTTTTCCAGAACATTCTCCATAGCTTCTACACTGTTGAACTTGAAAATGTAAAGCCCCTTATCATTCCCATACACATCCATCAGCCCCTCTTAACCCCACAAGGTCCTTGCTATGGCTCTCACCAAACCAAAAGCTAAGTTTATATCCAAGAAGTAGCCCACAAGACATGATTCCAAATATTTATCATCAACCAAATCACCTTCAATATCTATAACATCTGGGTTGTTTGGATCCTTAGATTCCACAAAATCCAAATTTGTAACAAAAAGGCTACAATTCATAAGCAACAAGGCCTATGTTTTCGGTTGGGGCAATTTATCAACCACCTTGTCTGCATATCCAAAAGTAGCATTCTCCCCACGCCCCTCTCTGATAGTCCCTTCGTCCAGTTACGTCTTGTTCTTAGTAGCAGTATGGGCCTAAGGCCTTGCTGCCTTACCTCCTAACACAAACCACTGGTGGCCTCTTAGATCCTGAACACGTCCACCTCTAAAATGAGCTCCCACCCTTGTAAGGGAATCGCCCACTGCTAATGTTTTCTTTGGTGAAGAAGAATGCACTGGATATCTATTATTTTTAGAAAAAAAAAATTTCTTTTTAAAATAAAATTCCAAAATATCTAAGCACCCTCTTTTAAAAAATAGAGTCGCCACTTGATTTTTGAGAAAAATCAAGAAAAGTAAAAGAAGGCTGCGGTCTTTTTAAACAAACGTAACCATAGAAAAAGAGGATTCAGGGGCTAAGGTATAAAAAGGGAAAGTGTTAGGCACCCTTTTTGTCCAATCGTGAGATTAGCCTCTACTTTGTTAATATTGGTTCTTATTGTAAACTTTTTAAAGGTAACATACACAAAACGGAAGATTAAAGAGAGTTCAAACAAAAGCAAACAACGAAACAAAATCCTAACTATGATTCCTAGGGTCATGTAACTTGATTGTTATTTCTAGATATGCTATGTATATGGTTTGAACAAAGCGAAAAACATGAGAATAAGCGATAAAATGAACAAATAAAGGTCTAAGAATCATGCAACAATATTTCTGCCCCTACTAACATGCTATAAACAGGCTATACAAAATAAACAGAACAGACTGCAACATCATTTTTAAGCTACTGAACATGCATAAAACTCACGATCGTAGCAACAAATATTGCGATCGTGACAAAAATAGTCACAAAATAGGTGGCCGTGACAAATATAAGGTCACCGCAAAGAAAAAAATGAAAAAAACTTACGGCCGTGACAAATAAAAATCGTGGTCAAGATTTTTTAAGGGTACAAAAGGGTATATACATTGCATAAGGTTTAAAATATATGACAGAGACCATTACCTATTGGTTTTAGGTTAGATCCACCATCCTTTATCCTCTATACAAGCAATAAATTTAAATGGAATGTATAGGATATCAAATATGAACAACAGAATGGTTAAAACACATTTTCATATTACTGGCCTCACAAAACATCACAGCCGTAGCAAAAGGATGTCGCGGTCATAACAAAAATGAAGGAAAAAGATGTGGCCGTCATGTTTTCATAACCTCAGAACATGCAGATATAAAGGTGTACAAAATGAAGACCGTGACCCATTTGGTTTAAGCCAAATCTTCTATTCATTACCCCACAGGAGAGCAAATAGAGGTACAGAAAGAAGAAAATACTAAACATAGCAATAAAAGAAAATACAACCTTGAAATAAACATATAAAGGGAGTTAATTACCCAAAAAAAAACATATAAAAGGGAGTTTTAAAAAGGGTTTTCACGTTTTTGGCCTTAAAACAATGTCACGATTGTAACAACAAGATGTTGCAGTCGTGAATAAAAAGGGAATAAATGTACCGGCCCTTATAAAAAGTGCACGACCGTGACTGTGGGTTTAACAAAACATATGACCATGACATAATAAGGTCGCGGTTGTCATGTTTCAGAACCTCTAAAAGCTTTCGATACGCTCAGTGTGCTTGTGAGCATTGAAACAAAATGTAAACAAAGGTAAATATACAAAATAGAGGGCTATGAATACACTGTTTGTAATGAAAAACTTAAAGAAAACAAATTCTTACATTGAAATGAATGATAATGTAACGACACGGTTCAGACCCTAGTTGTAACAATCTGATTGATAATGACCCGTGTAAAGACCCAACCCAAACCCTAAGTATTAGTGACAGATAGCCCACGAGGCCATAGAACACGGAAGAGATTCGAAACCCTAACTCGACTCAAAAACCTTAAGTTCGATTCAAAAACTCTAAAAAGGTCCAAAACTCAAGCAACAAAACCTTAACACCTGGAGAACCTCCCAACATTCTAAATTAAGTAATTATCATGAAATAATAAATTAAAAATGAAAAACTTACAAATTAGGGTAAATGATCATTTTGCCCCTAATACACAAAAACGTCTTAAAAATTTAAATTTTGACACATGGATACCTTAAATCAATAATTTAAGTACAATTGAGTGGAAAAAAATAAAATAATATCAAAAAAAAAAAAATACCCCTTAGTGGCCGACCACCTTGGAAGTTGTGCCAAAAAATAACTTTTTGCTTTCTTTTAAGCCTAAAAAGATGAAAAAAGTATTAAATCAAGCATTGTGATGATCCAACACTTGTTAAACAAGTAATATACATAATAATATGGTATTATAGGCTAACATAAGCAAACAAATTATTATTGAAGTTCATACACACTAAAATAAGTCAAAAAGCCATATTTTGTCAAACTAGCTTAATTTGACTTAAAAGACTACATCTATTTAATCAATTGCTATAAAAACTATGATAATTTATGAGAATACTAAATTTATCATAAACATATGAAAATTATAAGTTTCAATAGAAAAAGACACAGAAAGATATATCAAATTAACTTTTAAAGATTTTTTTTGCACAGAAGGGCACACAAACCAAGGTAAAATCCCTTGATTGATGTGGGAACAGATTTTTGGCCCCCCAAACTAACCCTAGCTGTATTCCCTCCACCAAATCAGATTTTTTACCTCAAAACTTGGACCAAGTCTCATCAACCCATGTAATATGCAAAGAAAGGGACTAAAATTTCATCATTTTGTTCCCTCTTCGTTCCTTAGCCTTCTCCTATCTAAACTAAGCCAAACACCACTTCTCCCATTCATTATTTTTTGTCAAAGAGAGGCGAGAGACCAGACCATCATAGTTCTTGAGTGTTCATATAAGTTTGAGAGAGAAAGGAGGGAGAAGAAGGAAGAAAGGAAGGAAGGAGGAACGAAGGAGAGGTGTTTTTCTAAAGCTAAGTCCTTCCATCCTACCATCTTTTGAGCCCTCAAACAAGTAAATAAAACCTCTAAACCTTATGTGTAATATCAGTTAAAATATCCCTCAACTCATCTCTTTAAACACTTTAAAAATCGAGAACCGAAAACAAATCGAAAAGGCATCGTAGTTGAGAAATAGGGGCTATTGTGTTCTTGAATGATATGAGATGTGGTTGTGTGTTGTTATTTTTGATTTTGATGACTTAAACGTGTGTTGGAACCTTGATATTCATGTCTAACACACAAGCATGCAAGGAAATGGAACAAAACCTTGACATATCCTAAGTAGGAGACTTGACCATATAAGGACTTGATTTTTGAGAACTTTAATGTTTTTGCCCAGAACTTTGGAACCCCATAACTCAATGTAAAAAATTGATCTAAACTTGTTCTTTATGTCCCGATTTAGCGTTTTGTATTAGATTTCATCCAAAGTTGGTTTCAACCCATTTGAGTATGTAGAACTCGAGATATTTCAATTTTACCAAAGTGTATTATTTTTCTACCAGTTGACAATACCGACCTAAAAACCCTAGTTTACAATGAGATCCGAGTTTTGGCCAAAACATATAAGTTGTAGATAACATGTATATATAACTACCCACCACAAAGGAGCAAACAATATTGAGTTTTGATAAGTCAAAACCCCCTTGAAACTCTCTGTTGTGTTTCAGCCCTCAAAGGATACCTCTGTCACATATTCTTGTGTCGCCTAAAACCCCTATTTTTAGTGACCTACTCCAAACGTGGTCTACATAAAAATTGTATCTAACATATTGAACTACGTTCTATCAAAAACTAAGACCTAGAAACCTTGGAAAAACCCTTCGAAACCATTTCAAGCCCTCTGTCCAAAACTGGCTCTGCTGAGTTTTGGCAGCCGACAGAACCTATTTTATAACATGGCCAAAAACGCTTACTTGTTCCAAATAAATACCCTTAGTACTAAACATAGAACTTGTAGGGGACATGCTTAGTGGGAACATATCCAAATATGGGCTCATGTGGACTTGATTTGGTACCCAAAAATTGAGACCAACCGAGGCATATTTTCGGTAAAATTTTGACGAAAGTGCTGAATCATTTTCGCTTAGGATGTTTTATTCACCCATTTTTCATAGTTTTTGGCCTTAGTGTTAAACATAAGAATTGTAGAATTTTTTTTTATATAAATGGTGTTTAAAAATCATAGCTTGATTCTAAGTCTAGATGCCCCAATACCCTATTAACCCTTTTAATATAATACTTGAATTTAGCTTTAACAGTTGCTAAGTGTGATTTGAGTACCCTTTGTCGTGAGATCCGAGTCTTATCTGATGATTGATTTAAATTAGTTGATTAGTGTTTTTAAGTAAATGTACAATAATTAGAACTCATGCCATCAAGTTTGAACCAAGTCTTGAGAATTTTAACTTATTCTTCGCATGCTTGTACTTAGTGCTTTAATGGTTGAATCTTGTGCTTTAAAGACTTGTACTTTATGCTATGTTGGGTTGTACAATTTGTCATGCTTAGTTGCATATCATTCCATTATTAGTTGTACTTCAGAATATAAAGCATTGTGATTGTGGCAGTGAAGACATCTTGTGGGTTACCGCTTGTATATTTTTTGGTTGTATCTTGATATAGTTGATGTGGGGGAAATCAGACCTTTTTATCTGGATTAGAGAGTCCTAGTTGATGGAGGTGTTGACAATGGTCCATATACGTCCTGAGCCGTATTATTTCCTGAGCCATATCACGTCCTCAGCCGAACGCCTGCTATACGCCGCGTGATCGGGAATGCTAATGTACTGGAATATAATGCTGTCATTCGAATTATTATATTGGACATGTTAACTTTGGGCCATATACGTCCTGAGCAGTATTATGTTCTAAGTCGTATCACGTTTTGAGCCGAACGCCTGCTATACACTGCATGATTAGGAACGCTGACGTACGGGAACATAACGGTTCCATTCGAATTATTGTGTTGGTGTGAATGACTTTGGGCCATATACGTTCTGACCCGTGTTACGACTTAAGCTGTATCACGTCTTGAGCCGAACGCCCTCTATATGCCGTGTGATCAGGAATGCTGATGTACAGGAACCTAACGTACTTGAACGTAATGGTACGACTCGAAATTCAATAGATTGATTTATAATTGGGATGGGAAAATGCATTTGCATTGCACACGTGGCATCTCATACACATGTTTATTGACTTATCTTCTATCTTGTTATAAATTTATCTGTCTCTTTGACTTTAAAGCATTCTTAAGTGTTACTTGGTTTGCGTTGTGGAATATTTTGCTGTGAGAATAGTTAGAAGGTTTAGAGAGTTTTCTTTTAGGCTTTGGCTCATGGAATTCGTGCCATATGTGAGGTTGAGGAGTTCTTTATGGAAGCCGCCCCTGAAGAAGAAGACAGAATTGAAGAACATGATGAATGGTAGGAGCTAGCGGACCCCGACAGTGCTCGCCGAAGATTTGAATCTTCACCTTTTGTTCTCTTGTTCAGTTTTCCCATGCTTATTGTAATTTTTGAAATTTCTTGGTGAAACTGTAATCGCTATGTATCTTTTAATCTGTTCAGAACTCCTTTATGATGTAATAATTAATGTATGTAAATATGAATGAATGGCTAAAATATTCCTTCGTTTATATTTATGTATGTCCCGACGTGCCCGGAGGACGGGGCATCACAGTTGGTATTAGAGCCCAGGTTTAGTTAACCTTCAAGCCTTAGGTTATGGAAAACCATGCATTTTATTGCGTAGAAGTTCTGTAGGATGCGTTGAATTAATTATTATTATCATCTATACATTATACGAACTAAAATCTGCTACGTCTAAGTCTTAAAGCAAGTCATGTTAGGATGCTACCGAGTTTAGGTACAATAAGAAATCTACATGCAAAAGACGAGTAAGGGTGTCGAGATCGAAGATTGGAGATTCATACAATGAGTTATCTTACTTTAAAGGGGGTAGATAGGAGTACGTACCAGGAGAAGTTTTAGAAATCACCTCAAGAGCCACCGTTAGAACCCCGCAACTTCATCCTTATGAATTCTTTTCTCTTTTACCCCAAGCCCTTGTATCAACTTTTTGAAGTTCCTTTGCATGTCCTTCCTTCTCATATTATCATTCCTCAACGGTACCATCAAGTGTCGTTCGTCAGTAACCCTTATGCACCAAAGATTTGTTAATAACCCTATTAGAAATTCAATCCTAGAAAATACCCTTGTCCTCAAGTTTTCATGCCTCGATAATGATCGGTATTTGCATTTGATTCTCCTCCGATTCAAGCCATCATCCTTAAACTAACTCTTCTCTTGTAGAACTCGATATCAATTCTTTATTAATTACCCATTCCAAACATTCAACAATTATAAAATCTTTTACCATCGTTCATTTTCTCTTAATTCTGAAACCACAATCTGTTGTAGAAATTTTGTGAATTCTGTGTACACTCTTGAAATTCTTACCATAGAAGTAGACTTGGATGCTTGAATTGAAGTACGTTAGACCAACGTAACTTCAGGGCAAATATCTAGTTTGGTTGCCCATTGCTTAATATCTCTTTATTAGAATTTGATTGTACTGGATTAGTTCTAAGGATATTTATTTAAGTATTGCTCACTGTCCTCCCCTTGTTTTACCTACATTTGAACCCCAAATGACCACCCAATTTTTGTTAACAGTGACTGCTTTAACCGTGACCATTTGACCTCATACAACCTATCTTTTGAACCATCTGGGAATCTTTACTTGAATCTCGCTAAAGGACTTGTTCACCTTTCCTAAGTCATTTTAACCTCTAGCTACATTTCGTTCAGTCTAGTACATCATTCAAAATCCTCAGCTAAACCCTTGACCACTCACTGCTCCAGGTCACCTCTATTGAGATCTAGATCAATGAGAAACCAACATGAGTAGAAAATGGCGCTATTGTACAGATTTAAGCAGAATGACGTGAAACCCTAACACTGAGTAACGCAAAGGTATGAAGATCAAGTAACTTCAACAGAAGATTAGCTTACATGTTCGCCAATACAAACACCCTATCAGCCACCGAGTTACCACGAGTTGTATAGAGGGCTCAATAGAGATCCAAAGCAAGGTACTCTGGAAGAAAAGAAATTCTCTTAATAAAAGCTCTAGGGCAGCACCACGAAAGTGAGAATGCCAACTTGAAGACGAGAAGGCACAATGCTAGTAGATCATCCCCAACCTTTCACACGATGAAGTATAGGACGAAATTTCAGGGACGAAATTTGTTTAAGGGGTAGTTTGTAACGACCCGGTTAGACTCTAGTTGTAATGACCCGGTTGATAATGACCCATGTAAAGACCCAGCCCAAACACTAAGTATTAGTGAAGGATAGCCCACGAGGCCATAGAACACGAAAGGGATTCGAAACCCTAACTCGACTCGAAAAACATAAGCTCGAGCCAAAAACCCTAAAAAGGTCCAAAACTCAAGCAATAAAACCTCAACACCTAGAGAACCTCCGAGCATTCTAAATTAAGTAATTATCATGAAATAATGAATTAAAAATAAAAAATTTACATAATTAGGGTAAAATGTTCATTTTGCCCCTAGTACAACAAAGAGTATTAAAAATATAAATTTTTACACATGGACACCCTAAATCAAGGATTTAAGTATAATTGAGTAGCAAAAGACAAAATAACATAAAAAATAAAAAGAGTCCCAAACTGCTAAAGAAAAGGGGAGAGCTTCTCTCTCTAGAGGAAGCTCTCCCTAAGGCCTCATATGGTAAATCTGGTTCCCATGGCTCGTTCTTGGTGGTTCTCATGGCTCATGTGCACTAAAGATGATGGATAGTTTCATGGTGGATCTGGAAGGTGCGTTTGATCTCTAATGGATCAAGTAATCTCGTTCTTCTTAACTCTTGAGTGTTTTATTTGTGCGAGATGAACTCTGTCAACGGGGTTCAACCTATGATATTCACGATGTTTTATGATGGCCACCATTAATATAGGTTGGTATCTCTAGAATCTTTGTGTTTAATCTGTTTCTTATGGATGTATGGTTTTTACCCAGCGAGATGTTGTTACGTTAGGTATTTTGAGGAGTATTGATGAACAAATGTCTCGGTAAGTTTGTTTGGGGTTTGTTTTGTTTATATATGATTGATGCTCTAGCTGCATTCTGTTGATGGTTTGGAGGTGGGCTTTTCATGTGAAATCGATTCTAGATCGTGGCCATTGTTGCTGGCTAATTAATGTCATTTTGGTTCTTGATCACTATATACGGAAGATGTATTTTTGGAGTTTGATATCTGTTTTGTAGTTGGGTTTGGAAAATGGATGTACATTGAACCGGTTATTGATCACTATATACCCTTGTTTTGTGATGTTTAATTTTATCATGTTGAAGTGGGTTTTAGACCCGTAAGCTTTCGAAACGCTGGTCCATTTCTTGAGGTAGAAGATGAAGTTAGGTTACGCGCTATGGTCTGCGTGGGATTGAGAACGTTGGTTTCTGTTTGAAGGATGGGTCAGAGTGGCGTGCTTCGGTGCGTCAAAGCTTTTGGTTTGGGCAAAAACCATGGGCAGTGGATGTTGATTCTCTCATGGTAAATCGGGTGCAGCAAGGTCCTTCCATGGTGTTCTATCTAGTGAATCATGCCATGGTGGATGTTGATTCATGAGAAGCAGTTCTATTAGAAGGATTGCATCTTTTCGGAGCAGATCAAGTATGTTTTTTGGTATTCTGGTTATCTTCTGGCTTTTTGGTATTTCCTTATGAACGAGAAGCTAGTTGTTAGGTTTCTTTCATCAACTGCTATTGAAACTTTTTTAGAGCAAATGTTGGGTCTGTGATGGTTTTGTGATGATTTTCGTTAATCGCCATCGGGCCTATTTTGCATTCGGGTTTTGTTGTCGTGTTAGTATGGGTTAGTTCAGCTTTACTTGAGTCAAACCATTCACGGGGACAAAGATGAGTTTGTATTAGTGGGTTAGGCGTGAGTTCTGATGCATAAATACCATGTTTTGACACCGTTTGGAACTGTGGAATGGTTTTGGTCAGTGAAATCGCCATCATAGATTAGATTATGTAGTTTTATGTTGGTTTCAGCCCAGATTAGCGTATTTCATCCCAGATTATCAAGACAAACCTGAACCTTGTTCGGTGCTTCTGTGCGCAAAGGTTTTGGGCCATGTTCTCTGGTTTGGTGATGTGTTTTGTGATTAAAAGTTTAGTTCATGATCTTTGTTTGGACTGTAGCGCAAGCTATGGAGATAACTGTTGGGGTTTATGGGTAAAGAAGCAAGCACGAGAAATTTTAGCCATTTAAGATCGGGCCTTTGACGATGGTGGTATCGGTCATAGAAACCCGAAACTTGATGTTTCTGGCAGTAACAACGGCACTTGCAGTCTTCCGTTCTTCGAGTGATACCGGCGTATAAGGTCTTTTCTCACGCTGGAGTTCCATCTGCTATAGAGTCTATGCGAAGAACAATGGAGCCTTGATGGTTGGTTCACACGCACGAGGTAGAAGATGCAGGTTCTTTCACGCACTATTTGGCACGTGGGTTTAATGCCTAATGGATGGGTACTATTCTGTGGTCTGCCCTATGTTACAATGGCAGCAGGTTAGTTTTGCGGGCTATATGTGCTGCTATGCTTTACCAGTAGGTCCAAGTTCCAAACTGGAATGTGGAAACCACTTGAGTTTGTAAAATCGATGGGCAATTTTTTTTGGGTAATTCAATGGACGATTTGTTTAGATGGGTTCCACTTTTATTCTTTATGTTTTAATCATTGTAGTGGTGGGCCCAAACTATGGCATTGTGGTTAAGATTAGTTCGGTTGGGTAAATGTGTGGGCTCAATGAACTGGAAAGGTTTAAGAAAATGATGGGTGGGCTACGTGGAAAGCAACATAGGAAAATGGTGGGCCCATGCCGTTGACCGTGGGCGTGGGCTAATAGATGGCTATTCGGTTTTATGGGTTTCAAAAGCCACATTATAGATTCCATTGCACGTTGGTGGTGGGCCCACGGGTCATTGAGAATGGATGGCTTGGTGGCTCATTTGTTCTCATTAGATCTTTATATTGTTTGGGAAGTGCTCGATTTCTCACTTGCTAGGACGTGAAGATGGGCTCGATGGTTTTTCGAGTGAAGGTTCTCCTTCATATTTGGGTTGGTATACTGAAAATCATAGTTTTAGTATTTAATTTTATTTTTAATAAAATTAATTTTCCATTTTATGAGAATCTTTATGAGCAATGTATGTGTATC
>JAUMHN010070087.1:0-26609 GCA_032360265.1 Heliamphora ciliata
TAAGCCATTTTTGTTTTTCTTAGTTTTTCTCAAAAACTAAGTGGCGACTCTATTTTCAATAAAAAGGGGTTTTCAAAATTTAGTTTTTAAGGTGTTAAAATATTTTTTAAAATATTTTTTGAATTCTCTTATTTTTGACCCCTAAATCCTAACAACATAGCATTTTCTGGCGACTCCGTTGGGGACTGGTTTATAAAATCAAATAAGAGGGCTAGACTTGAAAACATCATCGGTTCTTAATAAAATTTCTCATTTGTATTTTAACATGCATATGCATTGTTCTTCAACCCCCCTTACCTGGTCGATTTGATGCCCTGAACGTTAATTCGTTTCGGAGATTGTTGGAAAGACGGGCAACCCTTATGACTATACGCTACCATAGGTGCAGTAAAAGGGTTCGAGCGTACTGTTTGACCAT
The DNA here is from genome assembly GCA_032360265.1 of Heliamphora ciliata. Classification (NCBI taxonomy): domain Eukaryota; kingdom Viridiplantae; phylum Streptophyta; class Magnoliopsida; order Ericales; family Sarraceniaceae; genus Heliamphora; species Heliamphora ciliata. The sequence continues at coordinate 419 of JAUMHN010070087.1, forward strand.
GTCCTGCTCCACTCCAGGCATGGGAGGTATATACCCGACTCTATTCAAAAAGTACCTTTTTTAATTGATCAAAACTGACCTTTTGCATATAGTGAACTTAGAATCCCCCATTAGGTGTTGCTAACCCTAATAGGATTATGTATTTTTCTGTATTGTATGTTTTGATTGTATATTGTTAGAATTGTTTGTTCGGATTAGACTAGTTCTTTCCCCAGGGTTTGACTCGGATTTTCTGTTTTCCTTCGATTAGATTAGTTTTTTTCTGCCTTTGGGTTCTTACCCAAGTTTCGTCCTTCACCTTGATCAGTTTTTCATGCCGTAATTTTCTTCCCAGGGTCATGCCCGTGTTTCATTTTAACACCTCTAGGATAGTCTCTCTCTCCTCTGGGTTCTTCTCGGATTGTCAGTTCTTCTCTGTTGTTGTATTGGGCTTCTTCCCGGGGTCATGCCTGTGTTTTGTTTTGAACCTTTGAGATTATTTCTCCCCCTTTTAGGTTCTTCTCGGGTTGCTAATTCTAATATCCCATTTTTAATCTAGGCTTGCTTCAAACCCCTTTCTTTCAACCTATGTGAGAAAGTTTTGTTTTTCTATCGTTATGCTGCCGGTTTCCTTTAGACTCATAGGTCGAACCAGCCTCTCGAGGGTTAGAATAGTCTTTTTATCAAAACACCGTCCGCTTAGATAAAACCTTTTCTCATGAACTTGGTTGATCTATCTCCTTTGGTTCTCATCCTGGGTTTTCAAATGTTCAGTTATTATGCTGGTGGTATGAGCCCGACAGGGGCATTATTTTATTTTCTGCTATTTTGGGTATCTGGGATATTTGCTGTTTGTTGTCTGAATTCTTTCAAAAAATGTCTGAGATTGGTTATTCTGCTTGTGGGATTAGGTTTTTCTGTGGGTTACCATTGATCCGAAAAGAGTACTGTCGACACGAGTTTGGGTAAGATCAGAATCAGGCAGACTTTGCATAATTTCTGAATCAACAGACATGGTAGAGAATGAAGTTAATCTGACAAGCTATTACTGAGATACAGCGGGCTGTGGAGTAGCAAACCCAGGCTCAAACTCAATGTCAGGCACAGATACAAGAAATTTAGGCCCATATGCTCGGTGTGAATGGACAGCCAGACAACACCAAAGAAAATGACAAAGACTTTTGGGAAGACAACCAGGGACCAGAGAAACCGCAAGTTGTTGTGCCACCTCGGGTTCCCTGCCCAATTGTGGTAGAAGATGAAAATACCGCTCAGTCTAGGGAATCCGCACTGGAAAAAAAGATTGACCGGATGGAAAGGTGTTGAGAAAAGCTAAAGGAGTAGAAGAATATAAGCTGGATGTAGGTGGTTTGTGCTTATTCCCGAACGCAAAATTGCCCAAGAAGTTCAAGGTGCTAGAAATGGAAAAGTTTGACGGCACTGGGGATCCCCATATCCACCTGAGAATGTATGTTGGCACCCTCTCCCCTATGGGGATCGATGATCAGCTTAAGGCCCAATTGTTTCATCGGTCGCTTTTTGGGGCTGCGCAAAGATGGTTTCTCTCTTTGGAAGAGGCCAAAACAAGAACATGGGAGGACATAGCCACTACCTTCATTAGTTAGTACAGGTACAACGTCCAGCTAGACGTCACTACTCGAGAGCTTGAAACGACCCGACAGGAGAACTGAGAGTCTTTTGTTGATTTTCTGATCCGGTGGAGGGGCAAGGCCGCCAAGATGACAAACTGGCCCTCTAAGAAAGAACAAGTAAGGATAGTGGTAAAGAACCTGCAGTCCCCGTTGAAGCGTTATTTGATCACGCAACCACTCTCTACATTCGAGCAGTTGTTTGATGCTGGGGTTCAGATAAAAGATGCAATCCAGTTTGGGGATATTGAAAAGACTGAGCCAAGCTAGAAGCCCAGAAGGACTTTCTCCAAAAATAACTAGAACCAACCCGCTACCACCAACCTCGTGTCCCGCTCACACGAGGTAAACCTGCTGAACCCATCCTCTTCCGCCCAGCAGTCCAATAATGCCCAACAATCAGATAATAGCCAACAGCAACAGAGGCCAAGGAGGGTGTTTACTCATCTCAACATTTCTTTATCCACCGCCCTGAATCGACTCATTAAGAAGGGGCTCATCAAACCGTTAGACCCCATGCCTGTACCCGATCCCCTACTGCCAAGATACAATGCCTCTCAATATTGTGCCTTCCATCAGAGTCACGGGCATTTAACTGATAAATGTATGAGGCTCCGACTTCAGATCCAAAACTTCATTGGCAACAAGGTGATCACACCACCATTTGTCACCCCAAAATCGAATGTCACTACTAACCCACTGCCGAATCATGCCAGGCAGGCTGGAGTAAACTACATATCTCTGGGGGAGTTGGAGGACCCGAGTCAGCAAATCTGTTCAGCACACCTACCGCGCCCTCATGTTTCAATAATCGGGGATCAGACAGCGTGCTCGTTCATGATGATTAGGGGGAGTCGAGATAAGATGGAAGAATGAAATGATAATGCCTGGAAATGGTGTCGACCGCTAATCCAAGTCTACCAACAAGAGGAGGAGTGCAACGAAGAAGATGACTGGCCATTAGATTATCCGGCCCGACCCTATAGATTCGGCCACGTGCTTGATGGAATCACCTTTTCCCAATTTTTTGAGGAAGAGATACATGTCGATGAAATGTAGTCGTATTGGCTGGTAAGGGTTGTGTTAAAGTCAGACGGGACTGAGTGAACTGACTTTTGGGCCGCTCGTGAACAGCAAGTGAATTTTATTGAAGAGGACATCTAAGAAGAAATCGATAACACATGGGCTATTGAAGATGACAAGGAAAGAAGGGAAAGGGCAGCCATTAGTGACTTAAATGATTTGTGGGCATTTGAAAGCCCTATGTATGTAAATAAAGTAAGACAGACTGATAATGTGATGCCAGGGTTATGGGATCCCGAAGATGGTGTGGAACACCTAACTAGAAGTGGACGACACTTTAAACCAGCTCAGCTAGAGAAGGGACAGCCAAGTGAAAAAAGGGAAAGAGACAAAGCAAGAGGAGGAAGATGATGCTGTATTAAGATAGTTAAAAAAGACACAGGCGAACATCAGTATCTGGGGCTTGTTGATGGCATCACATAAGTATAGACAAGCTATTTTGAAGGTGTTGAACAAGACCAGTGTCCCGATAGATGCAACCCCCGAGCAGCTTATTGGGCTTATCTGCCAGCCATCGAACCAAAAGTTATTTCCTTTTCTGATAAAGATTTGCCGACTGAAGGAAAAAGTCATAACAAACCGCTTCATATCACCGTCAAGTACCTAGAAAAATGGGTCCCGGTTACCCTCATTGATAATGGGTCTGCCTTAAATATTTGCCCATTGAGAACAGCCGTCTGCTTAGGGATGAGGCCGGACCAGTTCACTCCATGCAATCAAGGGGTGCAAGCCGATGACAACGCAAGAAGGGATGTACTAGGACTGATATCATTTGTCGTTTCGGTGGGACCACTAGAGACCTCAGTTGAGTTTCACGTACTAGATGTGCCGGCATCCTTCAATCTGCTGTTGGGCAGGTCGTGGCTGCATTACCCAAATGTCCAGGCAGTACCGTCTACCTCTCACCAAAAAATGAAATTAATAAAGAACGGGACAGTTTTGACTATCCACGGAGAAGACAGCATTCACCCCCCGAGAGGAGGAGAGGGCACAACTCTGTTGGAAGTTTAGCATAGTGAAGATGATGTGTTGCTCAGTGGTTTTTGATTTGATGCAGAACAGGCTGTTTAGATGTTGTTGAATGAAGAAGAAAGGTATGCCAACCTGCGGGCTGTAACAATGATGAGGAAAATATCCTTTTTCCCTGGTATAAGATTGGGACGTAAGCAGCAGGGAATCCCAGAACCCATTCAGGTATTGCCAACTTCACACCGCTTTGGTATTGGCTATAAACCAACGGGGGAAGATCTGGAAGGGCCTAGAAAGGGACGAAGGACTAATTATTTTGGGACACTCAATGGATACTTCATCAATGAGGGGGAAGATTTCCTGTATTGTGACTTTTTGGAGCCGTGGATCGACGAAGAGACCAATCAAAAGTTGCCAGGGTTGCAGATCTTTTTCAGCCACCAACTGTCTGACATGGAAGAGGAAGAAACAATGGAAGGAGATAAAGAGGAAAAGAAGGATCAGGAAGAGGACTGGGCTGACAAGCTCGATAGAGCTTACCTGGGAGTGCTGTTCAATGAGAATATGGCTCAGTTATGTATAACTGAATTAGACTGCTTCATGATGGGTTTTAGCGTGCCAGCCAACTACACCAAGCTTATCGTCAATGCTGCTGCAAAAGAAATAAAGAATTGGACCATCAAGTTTTGTAATGAGCAGGTCGTCTATCCTGAGTTCGAATTTGAGTCGGAGTCTGTGGTTGAGGGCACTTCTGTTGGTGCTCCTCTCTCTGCTTTTACCATCGAGTTTGTAATTTCCACTGTTCTTAATGAAATGAATAAGATTTCTGGTTATTCTACTTTGTTTGATTTATTTCATACGCTTTCTAACGATTTTGAATTCGACGGGGATATCCCTGAAGAAATAAAACATTTAATAAAAAGAGGAGTAGAAATGCGTGCCAAACCAATAATTGAAGAAATTTTGTCAATAAATCTGGGTAATGAAATCAATCCACAAAATGTTCAAATTGGTTCTTCTTTATCCCTAGCTGAACAAGAGCAATTAATAACTTTATTACAAGAATTTAAGGATGTATTTGCGTGATTTTACTAAGATATGAACGGAATTAATCCCGACATTGTCCAGCACCACATCCCCTTATATCCTGATGCCATACTTGTCAAACAAAAATTGAGACGAATTCGGCCAGAATGGGCTATGAAGATCAAAGAGGAAGTGGCCAAACAGATAGGTGCTGGATTCCTTATGGTAACCAAGTATCCAAAATGGGTGGTTAACATTGTTCCGGTGCTGAAGAAGGACGGTCGTATCTGAGTTTGTGTGGATTTTGGGACCTCAACAAGGCTAGCCCTAAAGACGATTTTTCACTACCGCACATCGACATCTTAGTAGACAGTACAGCGGGGCATGCCTTACTGTCATTCATGGATGGCTTCTTCGGATACAACCAGATTTTAATGGATCCCGAGGACAGAGAAAAGATGACATTCACCACACCCTGGAGGACCTACTGTTATTGTGTGATGCCATTCGGTCTAAAAAATGCAGGGGCAACCTATCAAAGGGCTGCCACTACTCTACTGCATGACATGATACATAAGGAGGTCGAGGTGTACGTGGATGATATGATAGTCAAATCCAAGGACCGGGATGGCCACATCATAGCACCGCAAAAGTTCTTTGAAAGAATTCAGAAGTACAAGATGCGACTCAATCCACAGAAATGTGCCTTCGGAGTTACTGCCGAAAAGATGCTTGGATTTATGATCACTCAACAGGGCATCGAAGTTGATCCTTCAAAGATTAAAGCAATTTTAGAAATGCCTCCTCCGAAGACCGAGCGAGAAGTTCGAGGTTTTCTGGTTAAGATACAGTTTATCAGCCGATTCATCGCAAAACTGACAACTACCTGCGAGCCGCTCTTCCGTCTGCTAAAGAAATGAGTCAAGTTCGAATAGGATCAGAAATGCCAAGATGCCTTCCATGCTGTGCAACAGTACTTACAAAACCCTCCTATATTAGCTCCTCCCGAACCTGACAGGCCACTGATCCTCTATTTGTTAGTGACTGATTCAGTTATGGGATGCATGCTTGCACAAGAAGGAGAAACCGAAATTGAAAAGGCCGTCTACTATTTAAGCAAGAAGATGATCGGGTCATAAATACAGTACGCGCCGCTGGAAAAGACATGCTGGGCCTTGGTTTGGGCTTCCCGAAAACTAAGGCATTACATGCTGTCATTCACAGTAAACATCATCTCTCAGATGGACCCGTTGAAGTATCTGTTCAAAAAGCTTGCACTGATAGGAAGGCTAACCTAATGGTTGCTATTATTATCTGAGTTTGATCTCCAATATGTTACCCAAAAGTCGGTCAAAGGCAGAGCAGTGGCAGAATTTTTAGCCGATCAACCAGTTGAAGGAGAAGAAGATACAGAGTTCCAGTTTCCCGATGAATAACTGATGAAAGTCAGAGATGACAAGTGGACTCTATATTTTGACGGCGCATCCAATCAATATGGCTATGGAATAGGAGTCCTTCTTGTCACTCCCAATGAATCACATGTCCCGTTGTCTCTAAAACTCAATTTTGAAGTCACCAACAATCAGGCTGAGTATGAAACATGTTTAACCGGATTGAAGGCAGCCTTAAAATTAGGGGCAAGGAAGCTGAAAGTCATCGGAGACTCAGCGCTAGTGGTTTCACAGGCAAAAGGAGAATGGAAAGTTAGGGACTTAACCTTGATTCAATCATCATGAATTAGAGAAGCTGATACCGTGCTTTGAACTGGTGATCTTCACCCATGTACCAAGACTGCAGAAGAAATTCGCCGATACACTAGCCACCCTAGCATCCATGATTGACATACCGCCCGGAGCTCAAATGAGATCCTTGATAATTGAGGAAAAGAGGAAGCTGGCTTTTGAGATAATAGCCGCCATTGAAGAAAGCACTGACGAACTTCCATGGTATATTGACATTCAGAACTTTGTAGAGAAAGGAGAATATCCAAATTTTGCCAGCAAAAACGATAAAATGGCAATACGACGACTATCCGCACAGTTTGTCATTTGTGGTGGTAGACTGTACAAACGAGGACATTCTGGAATTAACAAGCTGTGTGTAAACACAGAAAAAGGTCAATAACTGATGAAAGAAATACACGCAGGAGTCTGTGGGCCACACATGAGCAAAAATATGTTAGCCAAGAAAATCCTACAACAAGGATACGTTTGGATGACAATGGAAACAGATTGTATTCAGTTTGTGCGAAAGTGTCATAAGTGCCAGTTTCACGCAAACCTTATGCACGTTTCCCCATCTCAACTGTATAACCTGACGTCACCATGGCCATTCTCGGTATGGGGCTTCGATGTGATTGGCAGAGTAATCCCGAAGACATCCAATGGACATGAGTTTATCCTTGTGGCCATCGAATATTTCACCAAATGGGTGGAAGCAACTTCCTATAAGGTATTGAAGGCCTCCCATGTTGCTAAGTTTATTAAGCAAAACATCATTTGTCGATACAGAGTTCCCCACAAGTCATACCAGATAATGGCTCACATTTCCAAGGGGAGGTCCTAGATCTTTTCGAAGAATACCGAATAGTGGGTCATAAGTCCTCGCCATATCGGCCGCAAACCAACGGAGCAGTCGAGGTAGCAAACAAGAACATTAAGAAAATCCTGTAAAAGACAATCAACTCACACAAAGATTGGGCAGAACACCTGCCATTCGGACTTTGGGGATACCGAACGACAATCATAACTTCAACAGGACAACGTCATACTCTCTATTGTATGGGATGGAAGCCGTACTCTCCATTGAGGTGAAAATTCCCTTACCAAGAGTAGTGGCCGAGGCCAATATTCCAGAAGCAGAATGGCAGAGGAACCGAATGGAAGAGTTGCTCTTGTTTAATGAGAGAAGGTTGTAGGCTATGTTTTATGTACAAGGTTATCAAAGGAGGATAGCCCAAGCGTTCAATAAGAAGGTCAAGACACGGGACCTCAGAGAAGGAGATTTGGTCCCCAAGGAAATCAGAGCTCCTATTTTTGACCTAAGAGGCAAGTTCAAGCCAAATTGGTCCGGACCATTTCTCATCAAAACCATCATGACCAGTGGTGCAGTTATTATCATGGATTTGGATGGCAATGCGTTCTCCACTCCAGTTAACCTCGATTAGCTCAAAAAGTACTATCCCTGAGGTAAAAATAAAGATAAAATAAAAGCTCACTGAGTTGAAAACTGAAAAGAAAACTCAGGCAAAAGTTAGAGCAGCCCGCAAGGCCAAAAATCCGAAAGGGCGGCCTTGGCAAAAGTTAGGGCATTACAAAAGGAGAACGTCAATACCCAAGTGAAAATCGAGCCCGAACTACGTTAAGGCCTGATTCCACTTTTTGGGATACGTAGGCAGCTTCTTTAAAAAGAAGTCAGGCCACATTCTTCGATTTTAACCATCTTTGAATCTGAGTAAGACCAACGCAAATTAATTTTTGAATTCAGATAATAAAGCCATTAAAACTTTGGATAAATTTAAACCATCTTAAACGTAAAGTGGAAGTTTTGTCATTACTTTGATCAGAGTTGCAAAGTTTTGAATAAAAAAGAATGGCACGTAAGTCCTAAACTCTATTAAAAAGAAAAAAACAAAAAAAAGGAGAAAGCTGTGGAATTTTCATAACAAAACAAAAAATCTCAAATCCTCCTTCTTTTCACTTCCTATTTGCCCTCTTCTCTATCTTTCTTTTTCCTATCTTGTGTCAACCATGTCTTGTATTCAGCAGAAAGCTCGGGGCATTGCAGCTCCTGTATCTACATACGCGAACTAGAAGGCCAGGCATCCCGATACTGTGTCAGAAAAGGAGCTCGTAGTGCAGAAGAAAACAAACGACTTCGAATGCTGGGAGATATGATCTGACTTTGCCACGACTTCCTCATGATCCTATGAAGATAGTAGAAAGTAGTCTGACACAGACCAATCAGTAGAACGCCAGGGTAATCCATAGTGGTCAGAGTCATAGCGAAAATCCGCCACCAAGAGCACTGCTAGGTAATGTCTGGGCCAGTCAGAGTAGAAAGATACTGTCACCAAGCTGCCTCGGTGTCACATATCTGATAATGCGGGCGGTAAAGAAAAGCAGCAGCATTGTGCTTGTCAGTGGGAGGCTTTTGTACAAGATTTACCTTCTCCATTAGCCAGATCTATAGCAAGAGTTAAACCAGTAAGAGAAACTTTGCAGTATGACAGAGAACTTGATACAGAGGAAGATGTTAAGCTCACCTAGAGACGTAAGGGGCGGCCAGCAAAGGTGGTGGTTTCACCTCGATGAATAGCATCTAAGCCCAGCACTGTCTCAGCCAAAACCAGGGGCACAAAGTCTCTCCTCATCCACATTTGGCAAGCAATGTCAACCAGGACACAACTAACCCGCCCATCAGAAGGGAAAAGTAGATACTGGGCCAGGAGGCAGAAGCAAAGTGCATAACGGCGCCACATCTGAAAGTCTAGATCGTTGAGGTCACCAGTAGGATGAAACCTCTCAATAAGCCATGGAATGTCAAGGCAGTCACCCGAGGTCAGACGAGAAGCATCCATCTTAGACAGACCGCAGAGATGCATCACCTGCCGCCGATCCGAGAGAAAAGGGGTGGGGACGATAACAGAATTCCGCGGAGTCAGGTCCAACTTGGCAGTAAATTCCTCTACAGTGGGGCAGAGTTCTTCAAGGCCAAACCAAAAGACGTGAGACTATGGATCCCACAATTGAGAAGCAGCCGACAATAGGGGACTGTTAATCTCCACGGTCCTCAATGAGAAAAGAGCGTTCAGGCAAAATGGGGCAAAGTTCAAACATTCAACGTGGGAAAATGCTTCAATCCATAGAAAAAGAGAAGAAGCCATCGGAGTCGGAGTAATAGTAAATGGGACATCCGAGATTGTATTTATAAGGCTAGGAAGGGCGAGAAATCAGAATTTTGGCAAAAGGCACGCTCAAAGTGGCGACCTCCATCTTTAAACGGGCGGCCGCCAACTCCAAAAAGCATAGTACAGTGACAGCAGCTCTTTGACCAGGCGACCGCCATGTTTAAGCGGGTGACCGCCAGATAAACGTTTTGGAAAGTGGCGGCCGCCATATTGTATTATGGCTACCGACCGCCATGTTTAAACATGGCAGGTATGTGTTTGCAGTCTGTGTGAGTTGTGACATCTGAACTATGCATCCAAGACAGTTTGAGCAGTAAATAAGATAGAATCATATAGCAGACGGATAAGAAAATAATAAAATGACACGTAGGCCCCAAAAATGCATAAACAGTTGTATAATGTAAAACTGGGGCACCTAGGCCCAAAACAGGGGCACACAGGCCCATAAGTGCATCAGATTGGTGCACCCAGGCCCATCAAAATAAATGTAACTGGGGGAGAGCTCTCTCTCTCTCAAAAATGTCTCGGGCGAACCCGGCGGGAGGAAGGACCAGCCTCATCCGAGCTGACATCCTCAAAGAGCCGCTCGATATCATCATCACCATCATCACTGTCGGAAGAAGAAGATATGGCTCTGGAGCGGCTCCTGGCAGATGAGACAGATCCTCTAGAGCGAGCTCTAGAAGAAGCAGCACGAGATCCACGGCCTCAAGCGGGGGCTGGAACTAGGGCAAGAGCAGAAGCAGGGGGTGGAACAGCAGCAGCTACAAGTGGCTGTCAAAAGAGACAAATAGTAAGAGAATTGTATAAAAGAGAGCAAAGAGATCAAAAGGACAAATACTCACCAACCGAGGAACAAAAGGAACCCCAGCTGCACGCAGGACAGCATCCTACTGGCGAACAAGGGTCCACAGACCGCTCATCACCACCATAAGATGATCCAGCCAAGCCTGATCCATCTGTTGAGAAATAATACAGAACTGGAGAGTCTACAAATAGAGGAAGTACAGAAAAGGAAATAACGCAAAAGAACAAACCTGTGCATGTACTGGCTGGAACTCTGGTGTTGGAGGAACCGGGATAGGAATATCGAAAGGATACCCATCCACGAAAGAAGATACGGTCGATGAAATCTCGACACTCCCAACCCTAGCCCCACCAGTCAGACCAGCATCACCACCAGCAGGACCAACGTTAGCTGGACCAGCACCAGCACCATCTGCCTCCGGTGCCAATCCCCTCCTCCTACAGCCAGGGGCAACCAGGCCGGGTCCTAGTGGTCCCCTCAGATGATCCTGGGCCTAGGCCGTGTAGTCTCCCTCCACTACGAGCAGCACCATAGCCGGGGTCCCCACCATCTCCAGCAGCAGGTCAACAGGGCCCAAATCCTCGGTCCGGCGCATAGAAGCCGGAGGAACTCACTGGGATTCGGAAGTAATCCAGGCCGAGCGACTGGCGAACCACTCGCTCTCCCAGATAGTACTCCCGCCCAAACGGGCCCTCCAGTAGGATATGCCTCGCAGCAATATCGCGGCTGCGCATCAGATCCGCACCGGCCCGATCTTCTACCCCCCTCCAGACATCCTAGTGGACCTGCAAAGTACAGAACAATGCAAAGAACAATACAACATACAGTACGATGAACAGTGCAATGCAGTACAGCGAACAGCGCAGTAAGCATAAAGTAGTGTATTGAACAGTAAATAAAGATACCTGGTCAGGGGTCAGTCGGTCGAAAGATGCCCAAAATCCGTCAAGGTCCTTCCCTCAGGCCTTCTTTCCCTTCAACCCTCGGGACCACCGGGCTGCTCGGGGAATGACCAGATGGTCTGCTGCAGAGTTCGCAGGGACATGAAGCCCGAGGAACTCGAAGGTCCATAACTGCAAAGAAGAAGATGTCAACAAGCAGGAATAACAGATAACGAAAATAAATGGAGAACGGCAGAAACTAAAACATACCTCCCAGACCCTCCAATATCCCCCAATACTGAGCTCCTGGGGGAACCGGGTCAAAGTCCGCATGAAGCTGTAGAGAGTAGCCAGAGCAGCACCTCCCCAATCGTACGACGCGACCCTGTCAACACGACCCAGGCTGCCCAAGTAATGTAAATGGACGGTATTCTCCTTGCTCGAAAACAAGGAGGTACTAAACATATACATAAGAAAGCCTCGTGCGACCCACTCGTAGTGGCGAGGCTCGGTGCACTAGAAGTGTCGAAAGCGGTCGAAGAACCAAGTGTATCTGACTTTATCCTAGTCCATCCCCGAAGAAGTACAGTAGTGCGTCGGTCGACTGGGATATAGACGGATCAAACGAGATGGGGGCTCCTCCACCCCGGATACCCGTAATAAGGGCAAAGTCTAGGGGCGTCAGAGTAGTCTCGAAGGTGGTGAAATGGAAGGTGTTGGTGGTATTCTACCACCGCTCGTCTAAGGCAGTCAACCATACCCGGTCATTGCTCGTCCTACCCAACAGGGGTATGAAGCGAGCAAAGCCGGAGGCATCGATCTAAGCCCGGCTAGGAGCGTGGAGGGCATCATACCACTCCAACACCTCCCCAGAGGTTGAACCTCCGAAGCCTCGGACGTAGTGATCAGCCTATAAAGAGAAGACGTATAAAGAATACATAAAGGACAGATCGAGCAAACAAAGTACAGAAAACAAAACCTAGGTTCCTTCGGTCCTTACAAGACCTAGAAAACTAGGCACCCTAACCATAGGTTAGTAATTTCTGCATATCTTGGTAATCCTAAGTTCTGGTGCACTTTTATCATTTTGTGTCAATCATTTTTTTTAAAAAAAAAAAAAGTTAGTGTTTTGTAAACATTTTCTTGGAATTCTTGGATTTTTTTAAAATTTTTCTAAAAACTTTATTTAAATTTCGAAAATTTTCCTCAAATTTCTAGGATATTTTTTAAAATTTTTAAGATTTTTCTAAAAAAAAAATTTCTATGATTTTTATAAAAATTTCTAAGATTTTTCTAAAAATTGCTAGGATTTTTCTAAAAAATAAATTTCTAAGTTTTTTCTAAAAATTTCTAAGATTTTTCTAAAAATTTCTAAAAATTTCTAAAATTTTCCTTAAATTTCTAAGTTTTTTCTAAAAATTTCTAGGATTTTTCTAAAAAAAATTTTCTAAGTTTTTTCTAAATTTTTTAAAGATTTTTCTAAAAATTTCTAAGATTTTCCTCAAATTTCCAAATTTTTTTAAAATTTCTAAGATTTTTCTAAAAACTTTCTAGGATTTTTTTAAAAATTTCCTCAAATTTCTAGGATTTTCCTAAAATTTTTAAAATTTTTCTAAAAATTTCTAGGATTTTCTTAAAATTTTCCTAAAATTTCCAAGATTTTTCTAAAAAAATTTCTAGAATTTTCTTAAAATTTTTCTCGAATTTTTTGAATTTTCTAAAAATTTCTAGAATTTTCTATAAGGGTTTGCTTGGTTGTGTTTTCTAAAATTGTTATTTAAAAACTATTTTGTAAAAAAAAAAAAAGAAAACAGTTTTCTAATATTTTGAAAAGAGAAATTGTATTTGGTACATTATTTTTAGAAAACTTATTCCAAACCTAACTTGCCCAAATTTAGCAATCAGAACAGGAAGGCACGCCGCCGGCGACGCCACCGAAGATTAAAACACGCCACCAGCGACGCCGGCGACGACGAAGGCACGCCACCGACGACGAACGACGGCTGAGAGGTCGACTGAGATCCTCTCTAGGGTTTCACACGCCATCGACAAACAAGAGATCGCGATCGACGAACGACGGCGGCGGCGACTGAGGTTTGACGACGAACGAGAGGTCGCGATCGATGAATGATGGCGGCGGCGACTGAGGTTTCACAACGAACGAGAGGTCGCGATCGACGAACGAGTTGTTTCACACGCCATCGAAGAACGACGGCGGTGGCGCTATAGCGTGCCTTAGATCGACGACGACGACTGAGAGGTCGCGATGCTCTCTACCGTGGCTCGACGGCGGCGATGCGAGCTTGACGACGCCTCAGATCAACTACCCTGCCGAGAGACGCTAGTGTTTGGACGACGACGACGCCGGTGTTTGATTTTGGACGACGACAACGACGATGTTGGTGTTTGATTTGGAGGACTGTGTTTTGTTTCGCGAGCGACTAGAAAATTTTGAAAACATTTTTTTTCTTGTTTTCAAAATAGCCTCAAATTTTAACTCAATTTTTTATTTTTTTTTAAAAAAAATTTTCCAAAATTTTTACCAAATGAATTTTTCGAATGTCTGAGTTAAAAATTCTCCAGAAACTATTTTCGGAAAACCAAACCAAACGGGGCCTAAATGTTCCACAAATTTCTAAAATTTTGTAAAAATTTCAAAAATTTTACAATTTCTCAAAGTTTTTTAGGATTTTTCTCAAAATTTTTAAAATATTTTTTTTAAAGATTTTCTAAAGATTTCTAAAAATTCTTCAGGATTTTTCTTAAAATTTGTCCCAATTTTCTAAGATTCTTATCAAAATTTTCTAAGGATTCTAAAAATTTTCCTAAAAATGCCCCCTTAAATTTCAAAAGTTTGAAAAAATTTTGCCCCAAATTTTAAGATTTTTGACAAAATTACCCCTTTTTTGTTCCCATGCCCCAAAAATAAAAACAAAATTTTCCGCTTAAATTTTCTTATGTTTTCCTAAAATAAAAAAAATAAGAATTCAAGCCTTTTTACCCTAAAAACAATTGCCCTTTCTTTGTTTGTTTAAGATCTAAGTGTCCCTACTGTTTTAATCTCATTTGTATAGGTATCTAAGCCAAGTTCAAAATCCTAATCATCAAAATAAATCATCAATATCAAATCATCATTCATATCATTATCATCATCATCACATCACAACACATTTGAGGGGATCATAGGCATGCGTCTACGTTTGTTATACCATACAACATGCTTTGATTTGGAAAACTTTTCGATGGGCGTCGACGAGACATGTGGTGATCGGGCTCCCGTAGAAGAATGTCAGCCGCAACAGCATCGACTGGAGGCTCATAGCACCTCATCCCACGTGGGACCATGCGATGGGGTAGTACAGCATACGTATGTGGGTCGAAGGGTGCCGGATGACCCTCTCCAGCATCAGGATCAAAGAAATCAGCTACCACAGCCTCTGCAGCAGCATCAGCAGCCACCTGAGCCTCAGTAGCTGCTCGCGCCTCCTCCTCAGCAACCCGGTGAGAGGCGGCATGCTCCGCCTTGAATACTAGAGCATCCATCGCAGTAGTGGGCTGCGTAGAAGTACCCCCACTAACGGAAGGGTCTCGTCGTGCCCCCGAATCCTCATCTCCCTGGCACTGGCCCATCATGAAGAGGAATGGGATCACAAATAGGAGAGTAAACATCTCGCAAAATTCAAAAGACAAGAAGCAAGAAAGCAAGAGAAAGCCTAGGAGCTTGGAAGAAAGTTTGAGAGAAGAGTCGAGAGAGAACAAAAGCTAGAGATAGAATGAGATATGAGAGAATGAGGCCACCCCGCGCACCTTAAAGGGCCTGGTGCGCGTCTCAAGGTGGCGGTCGCCA
Source organism: Heliamphora ciliata (assembly GCA_032360265.1). Lineage (NCBI taxonomy): Eukaryota > Viridiplantae > Streptophyta > Magnoliopsida > Ericales > Sarraceniaceae > Heliamphora > Heliamphora ciliata. The sequence continues at coordinate 15,570 of JAUMHN010070087.1, forward strand.
CTTCTAGAGTGTGCGACTGCCGGGTTTTCCAATAGCCACACGGTGACCACCATATTGGAGGGGTTTTTACCCAGCGGCCGCCATGTTAGAGGGGTTTCGTCCTAGCGACCGCTAGGTTGTCAAAAGTCACATCGTATCAGTTCGCCATTATGACGTTTTAAGGTTTTTAGGGGCTATTTGAGCATTCTTAATGAGTGTTTTGTTATCGCTATTATGCATTTATTTCATTAAATTGTTTTCTTTGGCAAAAATAATTTTCAGAAAACATTAAATTTTTTATGTTTATTTGTGTACATGTTTTGTTTCTAAAAATGACTTTTAAAACTTTTTAAAAATAAATTTTGCAATCTCGGAAGTTTCTTAAAAATACTTCGAGAAAATTTTGTGTATTTTAAACTCTTATCTCTTCGAGGTGTTTTCTTCTCCCGATAAAGTTAATTTTTAAGCCGTGATTTGTCTTTTAAAATTAAATTATTCTCATACCTTATCCCAAATTTTTAGGTCTTCACTCGACCTATTAAATTCATGTTTTTTCTGGATAAATTTAATTATTAAAAGTCGTGACTTGATTTTTAATTATTTTTATCTCGCGCCTCGTTCCGAATTTTTAGGTATTAACTCGGCCTATTAATTCACGATCTCTCTTTTCGATAAAATTAATTTTGCGCCGTAACTTGGCTTTTAATTATTTTTTATCCCACGTTTCGAATTTTTAGGTCTTAACTCGACCTATTAGTTTGATGTTTTCCTCGTCGGTCCTCCTCACGAACTTAAACTGACTCGTCGGTCCTCCTTATGACCCTAAACTAACTTGTTGGTCCACCTCACGACCTTAAACAGACTCGTCGGTCCTCCTCACGACCTTAAACAGACTCGTCGGTTCTCTTCATGACCTTAAACTAACTCGTCGGTCCTCCTCACGACCTTAAACTGACTCGTCGGTCCTCCTCACGATTTTAAACTAACTCATCGGTCCTCTTCATGACCCTAAACTGACTCGTCGGTCCTCCTCACGACACAAAACTGACTCGTCGGTCCTCCTTATGGCCCTAAACTGACTCGTTGGTCCTCCTCACGACACAAAATTGACTCGTCGGTCCTCCTTATGGCCCTAAACTGACTCGTCGGTCCTCCTCACGACCCTAAACTGACTCGTCGATCCTCTTCACGACCCTAAACTGACTCGTCGATCCTCTTCACGACCTTAAACTGACTCGTCGGTCCTCCTTACGACCTTAAACTGCCTCGTCGGTCCTCCTTATGACCCTAAACTAACTCGTCGATCCTCCACACGACCTTAAACTGACTCGTCGGTCCTCCTTATGACCTTAAACTGCCTCGTCAGTCCTCCTCATGACCCTAAACTAACTCGTCGGTCCTCCACACGACCTTAATCTGACTCGTCGGTCCTCCTTACGACCTTAAACTGCCTCGTCGGTCCTCCTCATGACCCTAAACTGACTCGTCGGTCCTCCTCAAGACCTAATCTAACCCGTTGGTCCTCCTCATGACCATATACTGACTCGTATTGCATTACACTATACTTGTTATGCATCATGTCTCTTATCATTGCATCCCTACATTTTACCCCGTGAACTACGTTTTGGTTTGATCCCTAACAATGGGGTGCGTAGGCAGCTCGATAAAATTCAAGTACGACCAACATCATATGCATACTTGTGTGTTTGTGGCCTAAGATTGACTGCTCGGTCAAATGGTTGTTGTCTCTAAGTCTTTGATATAACCTGCTTCACGTGTTGCTATGCAAGTTATATCATTGAAGGGCAACTGTAGACACCCCAATTTGACCCAGTCCAATCTTACGTGAATTTGATGATGAAAACACGTGGATTAGTGCCTCCATACGATCCTCGATAAGTTATCCAAGCTGGTATTTAAACTCGGAACCTTCAAACCATTGAAATTTTGATGAACCATCGAAACTTGCTGCCCAAGTAAGGCGACCGCCAACTCTCACCATGGCGCTCGCCATAGAACGTTATAGAAACCGTAGCCAAAAGTAGCGACCGCCACCTTTCATCATGGAAACTGCCAACTTCCATTGTGGCGATAGCTATAGAACTTTGTGGAACCTTTCAAAAACATTGCGACCGCCAACTTGCATTATGGCGACCACCAACTCCAAATGGCCTGACGTGTCCCAAAACATGGCAGCATCTCTTTGGTTGAAGAATTCTATAAATACCGTACTCTAGCATACATTTTCAGTACGAATTTTGAGTGAGAGAGACTATGTCGATATATCGAGTGATCCCGAGCTCCGACGCCGAAACCCTATCGAACCTCTGACTGATGTGGAAGTCTTGCTTGGATCACCACCCGAGGATTGGCCCATCGAAGCACATTTCCGACTTGAGGATTCGACAATTTAGGTATCTCGTTTGGATCCTCAATCTTCATAACTCCATTCCCTCTCTTTTGGAGCAATCGAGTTAAATTTCAATTTCAATTCGCGCATTTCTTTTACTCGTATAATTAATCTTGTTTTTTACTTAATTTGCTTCATTTAGTTTAGTATTCCTAATTAATTTCTTAGTTCGCACATCCACACTAAGCACATTATCTTTTTCTTTATTTTCATTCATTAATTAGTACTAATATAATTTAGCAATATGGCTAACAACGTCATTATTGTTATAATGCAAACACTTACATTAAAAATGATTGTAATTATCAATATTACACTCATTCAATGCTAATATTCTATTTCTTTTCTTTTTTCTTTAATATTCCAGCATTTATTTTCTTTTCTCTTCCTTTAGTTGGTCCAATTTATTTTATTAGCATTCTATTTTATTTTTTTTTCTTTCCTTATAATATTAGTTTAGCGCTCAATTTTACATTCTTTTAACATAATATCCCTTTCCTAGCTTCTTATCTTCTTTCAATAATAATGTGATTTTCTTCCATAGCATTTATTTCATTTTATTTTCTTTTCTTTATCATTAGCTTTATTCTCCTCATAATGTAGCATTTTAACCTCTTTTATTTTATTATTAGCTTTAATTTTCTTATAAAATTCTATTTTTTTTCTTTTTATAGCTTTATCTTCTTTTGGCATTTATGTTATCTTTCTTTTCCTTTTATTTCATTAAACTACAAAAATTATAAAAAGTCTTTTTACCTAATTTTCATTCCTTAAACATAATTTTCTTTTCTTTTATTTTCGTTTTAAATATAAATAGTTAGGCTTCATTTTGTTAATATTTTATTTTTCTAACCTCTTTTTATCTTAGCATAAGCTATTTTTGTAATTTTTTTAGGATTCTTTTTATGCATATTTTATTTTGCATTTCTTTTACTAATTCATCATATTAATGTTAATGCACGTTTTGATTTCTTTACTTAAAAGCATATTTTAGAATAGTTTAGTTTTTTTTTTGTAACAAACCTTGTTTAGGTTATTTTATGCGTCTTTTAGTCTATTTTTATTCTTTTGTTTAAACCATGCTAGCTTAGTTTATCTTTGACGAAATCGCATGTGAATATGTTCCATGTTTTCTTTTAGTTAGAAATTGTATGCCTTAGGATTTATAATTTTACCTCTTTATTTGTTTTGATTTGGAGTGCTATGTACATATGTTATGTATTTTTTATATTTGATTTTGGATGTTCCCTCTTTGCCTCCATTTCTTTATTTGTATGCATTTGAGAAATTCTATTAAAGAACCAATGATAATTAGTAGAGGCCAACCTTATGGTTGGGCGAACGGGGTGCCTAACACCTTCTCTGATTCGTACCTTAGCTCCTGAACCCTCTTTCTCTGGCTAACATTTTCAAGATCAGTAAGCCATTTTTGTTTTTTTTAGTTTTTCTCAAAAATTAAGTGGCGACTCTATTTTTAATAAAAAAGGGTTTTCAAAATTTAGTTTTCAAGGTGTTAAAATATTTTCCAAAACATCTTTTGAATTTCCTTAATTTTGACCCCTAAATCCCAACGCCACACGACCCTACACCAAAAAGTGAAGCTGATCAAGGAAGGAGTAACTGTCACCATTCCGGGTGAAACTGGCTTGCCAACCCCTCTTAGTGACACTACCCCACTCCTCGAGATTCAACATGGGGAGTAGGATCTCCTCCTAAATAGGTTTAACTTCGAAAAGACTAAGGATGCGCAAGTTTTGATGAATAATGAAGAAAACTGTGTGAATTCAAAAGTCATGGCCATGATGGAAGGAATGTCCTATTTTCTAGGAATAGGACTAGGCAAGCACCTACAAGGAGTCTTGGATCCAACTTTTGTGCACCACAATCGCCATGGACATAGATTGGGGTACAAGCCAGAGTTAGAAGAACCAAAGATGGAAAAGTATGAGCCGATATTGAATGGACGCTGTATCAAGGAAGTGGATGATTTCCCTTATTATCGATTTTCTAGACTATAGAAAGAGGAGAAGGCTAATCAAAAGTTGCCAGAGCTAGAAATCTTTTTCTATCACTAGTTGTCTAAAAGTGAGGAAGAAGCAGAGATATGGCAAATGGGATTCACTAAAAAAGTGCCAACAGACTGGGTTGTTCATTGCGAAGGGGGAGATCTAAGTTCTTTCTTCGATGACCAGATGGCTCGAGTGCCTTTAGGTAACAAAGAAGAAGAGGACGTACTGATGATGGACGCCGACACGCCTACGGATTACACTGTACTTATTATGGATGCTGCTAAAATGCAAAAGAGTCAGTCCTTTGAGTCTTTTCATATGCATTATGTGAAAAGTGAGTGGAAATTCGATTCTATGGAGTTCGTTTTGATCGAGTTTGTAAATAGTTCCTATGATATAAATCTATTGGGAATGCACCTGTTTGCATCCCGAGTCCCTTTCTATTTTGAGTTTGAAATTGTAACCCCTGTTGAAACCAATGAAATGAATACGAATTTTGCTTACTTCGTTGTGCCTCAAATATCTTACATGGATTCTAAAAATTTTAATGAATTCAAGGAGGATATCCCCCAAGAATTAAAATTTTTAATTGCAAAGGAAGAGAAAATGCGAACTAAACCCGTAATGGAAGAAATTATTTTAATAAATCTTAATAATGAAAAGATCTGCAGATAGTTCAAGATTGGTTCTGCGCTCTCTTCGGAAGAACGTGAGCAATTAACCCTTTTATTAAAAGAATTTAAAAATATTTTTGCATGGTCCTACGAAGATATGCCTGGAGTTAACCCAGATATCGTACAACGCTAAATCCCTCTCTATCCCGATGCTAATCTTGTCAAGCAGAAACTCAGGAGGATGTAAGGAGCTTTCTAGGGAAAATTCAGTTTATCAGTCGATTTATAACTAAACTGACCACGACCTGTGAACCCATGTTCTGACTCTTAAAGAAAGGGACTAATTTTCGATGGGATCAATACTGGCAGGACGCTTTCTATGCTATATGACAGTACTTGCAAGACCCTCCAGTCCTGTCGCCACTAGAACTCGGTAATCCTTTGATTTTGTATTTGTCCGTGACTGATTTAGCAATGAGATGTATGCTCGCTTAAGAAGATAAAGCCAAGAGCTATTTACTACCTAAGTAAAAAGATGACAGAATGCGAACGACAGTATACGCCTTTAAAAAAGACTTGTTAGGCGCTAGTTTGGGCATCCAGGAAATTATGCCATTACATGCTAGCGTACTGAGTTGCTCTAATCTCAAGGATGGACTCTCTTCGAGAAGCCAGCATGACAGGGAAGTTGGCCTGTTGGTTGCTCATGCTAGCTGAGTTTGACTTGCAGTATGTCGCAAAGAAATCCATGAAAGGGAAAGCTATTGTAGAACTTTTAGCCAACCACCTTATTGAAGAACAAAAAGAACCCAAGTTTGAGTTTCCCGATGAACAATTGTTAAAAATTGAAAAGGATCTGTGGACCCTCTATTTCGATGGAGCCTCAAACCAATACATGTATGGGATAGGGATACTCCTCACACTCCCGATGATTTCCATTTCCCTTTGGCCTTTAAGTTAAATTTTGAGGTAACTAACAATCAGGCCGAGTATGAAGCATGCTTAGTTGGATTGGAAGCCGACTTGAAACTAGGGGCAAGAATGTTGGAGGTTATAGGAGACTCAGTTTTGGTTGTATCTTAGGCAAAGGGAGAATGGAAGGTTAAAGAAGAAAGGTTGGTTCAGTACTACCGAGAGCTTGAGACAATGATTCCATGCTTTGAAAGCGTGGTGTTTACCCATGTTCCGAGACTACATAACAAGTTCACCAATGCCTTGGCTACTCTGGCGTCGATGATAGACATACTACCTGGGATAAGGATGAGGCCTTTGGAGATTCAAAAAAGGGATACACCTACAATCAACAATATCGCCGTTACCCAAGAGGTTAATGACGGGCTACCATGGTATCACAACATTTAAAATTTCATTGAGAAGGGAGAGTATCCTGACCGAGCCAACAAAAAGGATGAGAGAGCTATCAGAAAAGTCACCGCACAATCTATGATCTGTGGAGGGAGACTATACAAAAAGGGATATCTGGGAGTCAATGAACTCTGCATTAACACAGAGCAAGGACACGAGTTAATGAGATAAGTTCATAGAGGAGTTTACAGACCCCACATGCATGGGATGATGCTGGCTAAAAAGATCTTGCGCAAAGGGTATTTTTGGGTGACAATGGAAACAAACTACCACCAGTTCATCCTGAGATGCCAAAAATACAAAATCCATGTAAACCTCATGTATGTACTGTCGTCTCGGCTTTATAACATGACCTCGCCATGGCCGTTCTCAGTTTGGGGCATTGACGTGAAAGGGAAAGTTACACCCAAAGGATCGAATGAACACGAATTTATCCTCGTAGCAATCAATTTCTTCACAAAGTGGGTTGAAGCTACCTCTTACTTAGTCCTGAAGGCCTCCTAAGTAGTCAGGTTCATCAAGGAGAATCTTATCTGTCGATACGGAGTTCCACATAAGATAATTTTTGACAACGGTTACCACTTTTAAGGAGAAGTTTTAGACTTCTTAAAGGAATATCGAATTGTCAGCCATAAGTCTTCACCATACAAACTACAAACCAATGGAGCCGTGGAAGCTGCAAACAAGAATGCGAAGAAGATCCTACAGAAGGCGATAGAGGGTAGCAAGAACTGGCCAGAAAAACTACTATTTGCACTTTGGGGATACCAAACGTCGATCAGGACTTCTACTGGAGCGACGCCGTATGCTTTGGTTTATGAAATGGAAGTGGTTTTACCCATAGAATTGGAGATCCAATCTCTAAGAATAATGGCTGAAAGCAGCAATCCTGAGTCAGAATGGTAGAGGAACAAATTCAAAGAGTTACTCTTGTTTGACGAAAGGAGGCTTAGAGCACTGTTTCATATTTAAGGGTATTAAGGAGAATAACTCGAGCATTTAACAAGAAGGTTAAGTCTCAGAATTTGAAAGAAGGTGATTTGGTTCTCGATCCCGATCTTCGATCCAAGGGGCAAGTTCAAACCTAATTGGGCTGGGCCTTATCTTATAAAAACCCCAATGTCAGGAGGAGCCCCTATTCTTATGGATCTGGATGGGAATGTCTTTTTTACACCAATCAACTCAGGTCAGCCCAAGAGGTTTTATCCCTGATAGAAAAATAAAAATAAAAAGATAAGCTTGCTGGATTAAAAACTATAAAGGCGGCTCAGAAAAAAGTTAGAGTAACCTGCAAGGCCGAAAACCAAAAAGGGAGATCTTGGCAAAAGGTAGGGCAATGAAAAGGAAAGTATCAATACCCGAGTGCAACCCAAGCCTTGAACTACGTTACGGCATGATTCCCATCTTCGGGATACATAGGCAGCTTCGGTCAGAAGTTTGGCCCAAACCTTGGTTTGGAGCTCTCCTCTGTAATCATGTTTCAAATAGTTGATCAATGCAAAAGCTTACTTTAAGTTTTTATTATAAATTGGTTATACTGTGAAAACAAAAATCTATGGAACAATTTTAGAAATCATCACAATCTAGAAGTGGAGAAACTTTCATTAAAAAGTTTTACTGATTCAGTTGGTTTTAAAAAAAACAAGAGAGGCTTGCAAGTTCTCATCCTCAAAAGCTATAAAAAAAAGAGAGAGTGGAGAGAAAGGAAACAAAATATTGAGGTACAACGAAGCAAAGTCAAGTCCTTCTCCTCTTTGCGTCTCCTCCCTGTCTTGCTCTGCGCTCTGATTCTGTCCCAAGCTAAGCCTTGTAATCCTCATAAAGCCTGCTGTCAAACTCTCTGCCGATCAGAATCCTCAATCGAGAAGACTAAGCTCGCTGGTACTGACCCAAGAAAGGGACTTGATGTGTAGAATTGTACAGATGACTCACAATAGTGTCAGGTCTGATCTGAGTATACCCAAATTGACAAAGAATGCGATATGGATAATAGAAAGTGGGCTGCTTTAAGCCGATCAACAGAACTCCTGGGTGACCCACAGTGACAATAGTTATGAGAGTTATCTTTAGACAGGGGCATAGCCAAGAAATCCAAGCAGCTTCAGTGGAGCAGAGGCAGTAAACTTGACGATGGATGAATAACTTCACGTCGTAACTATCAGGCATGGGTTTCTCCACCAGATTCACTTTCTCCATCAACCAATCCTGAGAGAAATAAAGAAAAAAGAGAGCTGAGTAGGAAAAGATAAAGAGAAATACAGAAAAAAGAGAGTTGAGCGGAAAAATAGAGAGAAATACAAAAAAAGAAAGTCGAGTGAATACCTGTAGTAGTAAAGCACTGCCCACGAAGCAAGGGCCACCCTCAGTACAAATCACATCAGGCCCGAGAAGTGTCTTAGCAAGGACTAGTGGAATGGGATCCTGGCCCTCGTGAATCTGATAAGCTACATCCACCAAAGAAAAGCTAGCCCTAGAAGAAAACGAGCCAGTAAACAGATACAAAGAGCATAACGACGCTGGAGCTGAAAGGGTCAGAATTAGCCAATGATGCGAGCCACATCAAGAACACCATAAGTGCAACCTCACGCTTAGGGTAGCCACAAAGCTACATCAACCAGTCCTTGGGACTAAAAAATGGAGTAGGGACTACGACTCCGTTTCGAGATGAAATCTCAAGACTAGCGAAAAAGTCTTACACCATTGGGCACAGCTCCTCATATTTGAAACACGTGCACGTCAGGATCCCAAAGCTTGGTAGCCCCTCTTAGAAGAGGCCAGTCGATTCGCATGATCTTTAAAGAGAATAGCGCATCCATGCCAAAGTTGATTAAGTTCTTGCGCTCGACCGAGGAGAACTCGCCTAACCAGGACAAAAGGGAGTTGTTGAAAGAACAAGCCATTGAAAAACAAGGAGAATAGAGAATATCTCAGGTAGTAGGATTTGAACTAATGGACCCCCTTTTATAGAGCCCAAAAGGAGAGAGGACCACAGAATCAGTTCTGCTTTTCGTGCTAAAAAGCTCCTCCATCAAACTTCATGGCTATAAACTATAATCTTTCAGGTCGCAAACCTTTCAAACATCATGACCCCGAGAATTTTTCTCATGGCCGCAACCTTTTTCCTGGAGAAATTTTTTGACAGCGCACTTCCCTTTCTTACTAGCATCCTTGCTAGGAACCTATAAGCAACTCGTAACACAAAAATGGGCTTGCGGGGCAAGTATTCAACTCATAAACATACATTATGCATAATAAAATATTCGAGCGATCGAAAACATGTTTTCATATGTATGAAAAAAGAAAAGAATCCACAATGAACATAATATAATTTAAAGGCACGAAGGCCTATTTGAATCAAAACATTAATGTACACATGTGCAGTGCATCAAGCCTATCAATGAGCACACAGGCCTAAGTAAAGAAATAAGCACGCAGGTCTCCATGTACAAGAAATAAAAGAGAAAAGAAAAGAAGAATGAAGCAGCAAGGGTTGTCACTCGCACCGAGTCCTCTTTCCATCTCTTTTATAACCTAGTCATATGCGAAGTATTGTCTAGGTCCTAAGTTCGTGAAACAATTCTTAGGCTTTCCCAAGCCCTAAATGACTAGGCATCTCTCTTTTTCAAGCCCTAGAGAACTAGGCATCTCTTTTTCCCAAGCTCTAGAGGACTAGGCATCCCTCTTTTCCCAAACCTTAGAGGACTAGGTATCCCCCTTTTCCAAGCTTTAGAGGACTAGGCACTAGGCATCTCTCTTTTTCCCAAGCCCTAGAGGACTAGGCATCCCTCCTCTTTTCTATGCCCTAGAGGACTAGGCATCTCTTTTTCCCAAGCCGTAGAGGACTAGGTATTCCTCTTTTTCAAGCTGTAGAGGGCTAGGCATCCTTTTTTTCTAAGCCCTAGAAGATTAGACAACCCTATCTTTCAAACCCTATTTATATGCAAAGCATTGTCTAGGTCTTAAGTGTTGGAGGCAAGACTGCCAAGATCTTTATTTTTGCAAACGATTAACGAAAAAAATTAACTAGACAGGCAATTGCCAAAACGGGCTCCAGATAAAATTTTTGATGACAAACGATCAAAATAAAACCCGTGTATCTGAAGTTAATTTAGAAGAATACATTTTTACCAGTCGAATCTTCAACTACGATTTAAATTCGAGTTGAAGCTCTTGTCAGATCTTCTACTGTATTCCTTTATGCGATTCCCAGATATAATGTGGGCTATAATCCTCCGAGAACTCGTATCGGTAAAACCAGAACGGCTTTAGTCTTAGAAGACAAGTTATGAAGCTAATTCAGCCTACCCGTATATTTATAGGACTACAGCAGGGACCTGGGGAGTAATTATGAGTAAGACTTCCAGTGGAACACAGATACGTATCAGCAGTTTCTACAATTAAGCAAACCTCGTAGCGGTATCTGTAATTATGGAAAACTAGCAGCGGTTTCTGCAATTTTCATAAAATACTTAATTACAGTTCACACCACTAAAGAACTATAATTGCACTCTGACCCATAATCTTAAGATCATATAGCATTGAGCTCCTGCTATTAAATGTTTACCATTTTCCCCACGTTAAGATTTTCGATACCCGCTAATTAAATTTAATTACTGACAATTTAATTTAATCGGCATCTTGATATTCCTTAAGCCCTTCCGCT